>JAJHSJ010000009.1:1538749-1687226 GCA_021015155.1 Magnolia officinalis
GAGGTGATCATTGATCACCCACTATTAAAGACTTCCCAAGGTCTAACTTAATGTCTATTTGTCATCCCATCAGTTGATAAAATCACTATAGAAGAGACACCACAAATATTAACTTGACCTAAAACTTTCGTGGGCTTTAAAAAGTTTTTAGAATCCTGATCATTTGTTTGCCACAATAGGTATTCTTACTTTATTGCAATGTGATTGGAATGTCATTGATGACATGGACCAATTATAATATAAGAAAGTAAGAAATCTTTGCTGGATGGCAAAAAGAGTATTTAAATTGAAGTTTTCAATGGTCAATCATTATTATTTCTTATGTATATATAGTTCACCTTCATTTTTGGCAATTATTAAAATGATATGTCAAAACGAATGGACACCAGTGATATACAACATACACATTAATGGTAGACCTCGTAGCCTCATTGAACTAGGTGTTATCTTGACTTGATTGAAGCAACTCCACTGTGACAAGCGTATGACAGGTCAATAAAACAGCACCACATAACAACTTAACTCATTATTATCCCAGCTTGACTAAATCTGTCAACCGAGGATAGCTCTAATGGCAAGTGTTGTGGGGCCACTATGATGTATGTGTTTTATCCGCAGTGTCCATCCATTTTTCCATATCATTAAGGCAGTAAGTCCAAAACTCAAGTGAACCACACCACAAAACCGTGGTAATTGAATGCCCACCATTAATAACTTCTCGTGCCTTTGCATAAGTTTATATTGTTTTCCTTTCACATAAGTACGTGACAGATAAACATTACGGTGGGCCTTTATCCCAACCGTTTCCCCTTGTGTGGTCCCCTTGAGTTTTGGATCTGCTTCTTTCATGAGCTCATGCACCCTTATAATATAAAACACATACATCACGATGGCCCTACAAGACAAGACAGTCTTCCGGAACTCATGAGTCATGATACGAGCACGTGGAGCAAGTTGGCCCACCAATGATGATCAACGGACGATTGGATGAGAAGAGTCCCAATTCAGGATGCCCATGATCGGAAAATAATTGTGATGGAGTGATCACATCCGTCCAATCAGTGGCACGCAGAATGGACGGTAGATTAAAATGGTCCCACCGTCCATTGAGCAGCTCCCTATTTGAATTTCTGTAACACTCCATCAGGAAGATATCAGGACCACGCAAAATCCACCGTGCACTCTTCCCACCAGATGGTCCGCCGTGATCATCGGTGGCCTGCTTGGGCCCCACATATAAACCTAGACCCTAATAAGCTAACACATATTCGTGCCAGATCACAGCTGTTTATTTTACTAATCAAAGTACGGAAAGCGACAGGTAACTTGCAGAAGTGCGCTGCACTGTAGTTGGTGGGCCTCCAACCTAAAATAATTGAGATGTTCATCTGGTGGGCCCCACTGTAGATGACTCAATGCAAAATACCAACCAATTGACAAATCAGTGGGCCCCACTGCGACATAAATGGGACGGTTAGAAATTAGCGGCAGGTGTGAACTGTGCCTCATGGTCAATCTAAATGCGACTAACCCGATGAACGGCTCTGATCACTCTTCCTGAGCCACGTATGATATCCCACCGACCATTAAGCCGGCCTTAATAAACAATCGTCAGAAAAAGTCAAGGATACGGAAGTTTAGGTAGTTTCAGATTTGCAGATTATAAAATATTCAAACGCGGATGAAACGAAGAGGTTTTCCGCAGCCACACGTACCTCTCCACGGTGCATCGCGGTGTGGGACCCACCATAAAGATGGCCCCACACACGAAATCAGCCAGCCAGCTCATCCGGTGTGACGACTCCCTGTATTAAAAGAATCACCGTCTACGTAGAAGAGCCAACGGCCCACATTCAATTTCCACACGTGGCTAGCCTGGCTATATGCAGGCGTGATTTTTTTTCAACATGGCCATCTTTAAAGATGGCCCACCTTTTAGAATTGCCAGTATAGCACGCACGCCACGTGTAGATGCGAGTGCGGAGATGGATGCGTGTAGAGCGTACAAACCTCATGGAAGAAAAATTCAAATACAAGGGATATTGGTATATTCGCATTTTGCCGTAGATCATCCCTCTATTTTCGTGTCTTTTAATAATCCTTCGCTTGCAAGAACAGTCAATTAACGGAACTGATATTTACACCCACCCAGATATTGCGCTTAAACGGCTCAAAAATGTACTATTTCTATTCCCCCGGAAATACAAATGTGGTTGGAAGTTCACAAACGGATCCAATGATTGCACATAAAACATCGCATTGATTTGGGTATCGCGAGTCAACACGGTAACTGGTGTGAGTGATTAAGCGTTTAAAGTATTTATTTAATGGAGGTATGCTGCTTATATTTTGAATGGAGGTACTGCTGTATAAATGTAGTAAAATTATGTTTGAAAGTTGTTTAGTTGAGTACGTATTTAGGTAAATTTCATATCTAACAGCAGCCTATTATTTAATTAATTTTTAAAATAAATTATAAATTAAAATACCTTACCTATCAATAAAAACTCTACGTATAAATTATGTTCGAAAGTTGTTTAGTTGAGTATGTATTTAGTTAAGCTCCATATCTAATCGTGGCCCCTATGTATCAATAAAACCAAGTGGAAGGTGTAAATTTTTAATAGGGGCAAATCAATGTATATGCATATTACTTTGAAGCGAAGGATTTGAGAGGGTCAAAGAAGGCCATTAGACCATATATATATATAATTAATATTATTGTTCGAGCACGTAACATTCTAAAAATTGCAAACAAAATTTTCTATTTTATAATACATAGTCTCATACATGTGCGCATATTGTCTTTTTATTTTTTGGTCCAATGTGTTTTAAATTCAAACTTTCATTTTAGGGATTCGTGGCCTCTGCATTTTCTTAATGTGTATATATATATATATATATTATATAGTTGAGATCAAATTACAATGAACATTTCTCTCCTTTTTTACTTGTAAATAATTAAATTGTATTTTATTTTTTTTATGGTCGAAATGGATTACAAATAACATTTCTCTCCCTCTTTCTTTCTTTTAAATTATATATATATATATATATTAGATATATATATATATATATATATATATAATATATATAATATATATATAATTATTGCGCTCCACCTCATGATAACGTCCATGAGGTTCGAGCTGTGTGGGCTCCCACCGTGATGCACGTCGACCATCAACATCGTGCATCTGATGAGTCCTCTTTAAATTATGGGATATCCCAAAAATCAGTCGTACAGAGAACTCAAGTGGGCCATACCATCTAAAATCATGTGAAGACATGCCAAAAACATATAAAAGCACTTGGCGAGGCCCACCTGAAATTTGCATGCATATGAAACTTGCTTTGAACCCTCATCCAAGGGGGACACACATAATGGATGATCTGGATTTGCAAACCGCATCTCGGTAGGCCCAAAAAATGATTATAAATGTTTTAATGGTGCACGGCCTCTCTCAACTTCTGTATGTGGTGTGGCCCACACAAGTCACGGATTGACTTGATTTTTGAGACCTAGGCCCACGATGGAATGGTGCATCCGACTGATGGGGTAGATGTTAGTAACGCATCACAATGGGGCCCACACAGCTCGACCTCATGGGACGTTCCCATAAGCTCGAGCGCATAGTACCTTTTCACACACACACACACACACACACACACACACACACACACACATATATATATATATATATATATATATATATATTTTGCGGTTTTGCTTGGTTGTAGCCCGCCTAAAGACTCATGCTTGGTCCACCCTTCAAATGTTTAAAACCCTGACATCCTGCATAAAACGTATTTAGAAATTTTATTTTTATTTTTTTATAGTATTGTACCATTTAAGAAAAAATGGCAGTAATTCGTCATGGCTATATGGCAATTCGGCAACGGAGTGTGATTTGAAAGTTACATTGAGAAAGCGACATTAGCTATCAATTTGGACTATTCAACGTCTTATTTTTAGTTATCCATTTGATAGCCATTAGTTAGATGCTTAGCCATACCAAATGGGATCCACATATTGAATGGTTAGAATGGTTTTTTATCGATGCCATATGTGAGGAGGATTGCTCAATGTAAAACTCACGTAGTCTAGCTGGGGATCGAAATGAAATGGGCTGCCTAGCTTAGAGGGGCTATGGCTTGGACAACTAAATTTAGGCCGAGGGCTGGGCGTAGGTTTGATGTTTAGGTTGAGTTGGGCTTGGACTACTGACGAATAATTTGATCTTATGCTATAATGTATACTTTATAATACATAGGTATTAGCAATCTAGATTATAAAATCTTATATTAGCATATATGGTAATATAATAAACTTTAAGGGCCTGTATGATTTTTTGGCTCAACTATAATTACTATGTAAATGGGTAATAATTATTTATCTAGGTAATTATCAAGTCTTTACCTATGAAGATGGCAACTTAATTTTTTAATGTGGTGCCCATCGTGCTAAACGTGACTTATCCATGCTGCTTATTTGTCATGCCATCTGAATTTAGGGCATGAGCAAAAAAATGAAGAAGATTCAAAACTTAAGGGGACCATGCTATAGGAAACAATCGGAATCGAATACTTACCATTAAAAACTTATTGGGGCCTTTAAAAGTTTTGGATCAAGCTGATATTTGTGTTTTCTTCTAATCCATGTCTGTGTGAGCCTATGAACCAGTTATATACTGAAAAAACCTCAATGTGAGCTCAGCGAAAGAAATAATTTTCAATGGTGGATGAATTAAGGTCATTGTTTCCTTTTTTGTCGGCCATATGAGTGTTAAATCTATCTCATTTTGCCCCAAAATGTTCTAAAAAAATAGACGAACAATGCGTATATATCATATACATTACGGTGGGGTCCAAATATTTATGTCGACATTTTTGTAAAGATTTTCAAGGTGAATTACTCTAATATTTTCAAACCAAGTGAAAAAGTAATAATTACTTATTTACCATGATTTACATGTATCATGGAAAATCAAACAAGTCTTACCATTATGACAAAGTCACATATGAGTGTTTTTAAACTGTTTAAATTATAGATTTTAATTTTAATTTATATTATGTGTATTAATACACTCATTTAGATCTATGCATGTAATAAATACTTAGGTGTGACATATGCATAGCTAGATGATAAATAATCTTCTTCGACATATATTATATAGAAAAAAAATCTAAATATTTTAGAAAAGCATGATAATTTATTAATACACACTCATCAATTATGCACCAAAGCCAGTTGTACACATATATTAACTTATAAGGCTGACATTTGCCTAACCCTAATCCATTCATTCCCTATACTAACTCTAACCCACCCTAGCTGTCAATGGTGGGGCCTCTCTAGCCTAGCCTAGCCCAGTGAGGGTGGGAGCATCAGCTTCTTTTTGCCTGTTAGGCTGAGGCAGGGCTTGGGGCTCTAGGGCTGGGTCAGCCTATCCCATTGCCACTATTAAGCCTAACCAAAACATGTAAATAATTACATTGAGGGAGGTTGTTAATCTCACTGTTGATTCAAGCAGACCAAATCAAGTGTCCCATCATGGTTGGATCATAACCTCACACCCACTCTCAGTTGATGATCCTAACCATTCAATTAGCTACTATAAACTGGATGGTGAATGAAAAATATCAGTGATCCAAAGTCATCGAAAAATCACATGCTAGGATAATTTAATCATTGTGCCATGCTTATTCAAAGCTAGGCCCATCACTTGGACGGTCTTGATTAATGTATGCCATGTCTAAGATAGATATTATCATATTACCAAATCAAGTGTCCTAAACAGTTGCAAACGTATACTATAATTTCTATAAATAGCAAGAAAGAGGAAACGGATTGGCTACTCCCCTGACACCAGCCCCGGAGCTGGTGGTCAGTGCTCTGTGGGCCCCATCATGATTTATATGTTTCATCCCTTCCGTTCATCCATATTTAAATATCATTTTAGGTATTTATTCTAAAATTGAGAGGGATATAAATCTCAGGTGGACCACACCACAGGAAAAATAGTAATTGGATGTCCATCATTTAAGTCCTCCTAAGTCTACTGTAATGTTTGTTTGACATCCAATCTGTTGATTAGGTCACAAAGACCCAGATGAAGGTAAAAAAACAAATATCAACTTGATCCAATACTTTTATGGCCCCAAAAAGTTTTTAACGGTCTAAGTTCATTCAACACTATTTCCTATACAATGTGGTCCGTTTGAGACTTGTATATACCTCATCTTTTGTTTTTTTTCAATAAATTCATCTGGAAAAATAGATGGACCGAATGAATGAAACACATACATCATGATGGGGCCCAGAGAGCACCAACCATCAGCCATTGGCCGGTGGCAGGGGGAGTAGCCAATCCGTTTCCGAAGAAGAAGCCATGATTCACCGGAAACGGCTTGGGTACTCCCCTGACAGGTGGTCGGTGCTTTTTGGGCCCCACAATAATGTATGTGTTTCATCCATTCCGTTCATCCATTTTACATATCATTTTATGGCTTTTTCCCAAAAAGGAGAGGTATATATAAATTTCAGTTGGACCACACCACATGAAAGCAACAGTGGTTGGATATCTATCATTAAAATCCTCCTAAGGTCCACGGTACTGTTTATTTGACATCTAATACGTTGATTAGGGCATAGAGGGCCAGATGAAGGGAAAAAACAAAAATCATCTTGATCCGAAACTTTTATGGCCACATAATGTTTTTTAATGGTTGACGCTCATTCAATACTGTTTCATGTAATGTGGTCCACTTAATATTGAGATGTAACTCATTTTTGGTATCATAATGTAAAATAATCTGTAAAAATAGATGAACAGCATGGATGAAATACATACGTCATGGTAGGTCCCACGGAGCACCGACCACCAGCCATTGGCCGGTGTCAGGGGGAGTAGCCAATCCGCGTCCTGATTCACCGATTCACTGATTTGACTCGTTCTAATGGATACAAATCAGCACATGAATTTACGTATCTAAGCCTCTTTTAACACGTTTCCTTCCCTCTCTAATTAAAGTGTTCCCGAACCACGGGCTCGTTTCATGTCTGCACGTGTGGCCATCTAATGGGACCACACGCTAACATGTTCCGAAGATCTGAACCGTCCTTATTCCAGTTACTACAGTTTAAAAGCCATATTCACATGATCACGCTTCACTAAAAATCCTAACCTTTGATTTTTTGAGTTGAATGTGATCCATTAAAAAACTTATTTTCATCACAACCATCCATTCAGGGTTACTTTTCTTCAGTAGCCCGTATCAGCATAGACTCCACAATATGGACAGTTCAGATCATTGGACCACTAAGCATGTGGCTGGCAGTGGTTGGCGGACACAAGCTAAATCCAGAGCCGCGACAGAGGCGGAAGAAACAGTGTTTTTATTTTCCTTCTTATTCGAGGAATTACACCGTAGTCGGCTAGACTACCATATCTTGCGCTTGCATGTCCTTACACACATCCGGTCCTCTGCTGTATCCATCCAACCGTTAAAATCACCAAGGCCTAAAAACTACACATATCGAACAAACACAGCCGCCTGATTAATGCTAATTCGCTTACCACATCCATCCATTAAAGACTTTCCTTCATAACCGTCAATCAGATCCCAATGGACTGACATTGAGAAAAAACCATCAATCCAGTGTGAGACTGTAGATCACACTCCATCAACATGGTTCCCAAAATTCAACGGTCCTGATCACGTAGGCAGAGTAAGTAGATATTCGTGTATACAAAACACATACACGCTGGCAGAGCATGAGATATTTTCGCCTCGCTGGTAGCAAACGCCAGCGAAGAGAAATCGAATTTTCCCACTTCGGATTTTATTTATCGCCTTGCTTTTGTTTTTGTTTTTTTTTTTTTTTAAAATTTTTGTGTGGATTGCGTCTCCTCCGAAGCTGTGGTCTTCCTTCTCTCTCTCTCTCTGAAGGAGAAGAAGAAAAGAAGATCTTGTGATATTTCCTTTCCATTTCAGTCCCTCGACTTACTCCATTTTCCCACTTTCCAGCCCAGTCCATCGCAGACCTTTTTAAAGATCGCAAGCCCTTTTCTGTCCAAAAAAATAAAAATATAAACCTCTCGTTTTTCTCTCTCGTCTCTCTATCTATGTCGTGAATGGGAGAGGAATTGCAGTAGCGAGAAAGAGAGAGGGAGAGAGAGGGAATGCTGTATTTAAAACAACCGAAGTGGATTCTAGGGCTACGGAGCTCGGTATTTCGGTGATCTCGTGATCTCCTTGTCATCGCATGTCCGTTTGATCTTACCCGAGCCGGAGGCTCGGGATCCAAACCATGGAGGCAGAGAACGAGCCGCGGGCTCGGATCGAAAGGGAGTCGGATCCGAGGAGCTTCTTCTTGCAGAAATTCAGACTCTACGAGACTCGATCGGTAAGACGACTCTCTCTCTCTCTCTCTCTCTCTCTCTCTCTCTCTCTCTCTCTCTCTCTCTCTCTCTCTCTCTCATCTTTTTATGACCGTTTTGCCCTTTGTATTATCTATGTTGAAGGTCCTTTTTTTTAAAATAATTTTTTTTTTAATAATAATGTTTTTAAACTTTGTTAGAAATTAGATTTTTTTGGCCGCTTGATCTGTTTTCGGTTTATCCTTTTTTTTTTTTTTTTTTTTTTTTTGATGAACTCGAATAACGTAAATTTTAAGAGATTTTCAAATTTAGTCCCTTTTTGTTATTTTTCGACGCTTGAAATATTTTGATTATTGATCTTTTTGTAATTATATTTCAAGAATCATGTGATGCCATTTGGTGGTCTAATTAAATATTAATTTGATTGCAATTCCTAATCTTTTCTTTGTTTGTATGAATTATTCCGTTCCTGTTTGAGCAGAATGCCATTTTATTTTCTAGATCACGTGATGGCTTCACAGGTCAATGGCTCATTTTCTTGTTATTCGATTCTTATTGTCCTATTTCTTCATTTAGCTGGAAATTCAGATTTTGTCATGTGTCTCTGCAGCTTGAACTGATTTTTTTTTTTATAGTAATATCTGATTTTATGTTTATAGCGTTCCGAGCTGATTCAATTTATGATTACAGCTTGGTTTTCTCTGATGGTGTTTTATTGGCCGTGAACCAGTGTTATGATGGACACATTAGACTGTTATTTTAGCCCATTACCACCGTGAAACATAATTCAGCTACTAATTCTGTAATTAATTAAATACAATGAAAAAACAATCAGCTACTAATTCTGTATTACATATCTATTTATGAGTGGCTAAAAAAATCATCTGCTATGACTCGGTATCGACAGAGTCTTATTGGTTTTGGTCTGAAATGCATAGAGTCATCAGACCATAAAGGGACCGAAACCAACCAAAAAGTTTCGAGTCATACCAGTTTCATTCCCCTGGTGAGTCACACACCAAAGCTTCGTAAATCCATCTTGTGATGGAAACATTGACCGAGATATCATCATATATCTCGGTTCCTTATTCCCTATGCATATATATGTAATTCATAGATTGAAATAGCAGTTTCATAGTGCAACTTGCTTAGAGTCTGAATCAGTACCCCTCGGCCCACCTTGTCACCGTTCTGGTCTGGCACCTTATTTCATTGTCCGCTGAGACCGAGCCAACTTGGTTTTGTACAATATTTTGAACCAACATGCATGCATTCATTAAAATCCAAATTAAGGTGACCAAAATATTGGCCGCTATAAAAGTGGGATGCAGGGACACACTCGGGGTGGGTGCGGCCCACGGAGGAGGTCTCGTGTTCGAGACTCCTCACCGGGGGTGATTAATGTGCATTTCACACCAGGCTCTCGTGGGGTAGCCCGTGGGATGCGGGGACACACTCAGGGTGGCGGCCCATGTGATTTAGGGCCCACGAAGGGGGTTCGGCCGAGGTCCTAACCCATGCGATGTGAGGCCTGGGCTATGAAATAAAGGGATTAATTCGCCATACACTAACAGTTCGAGCTTTTAGAGCAAGTGGTTAATTGTCCTGCATGACGCTATCTTGGCTCATAATGGATTTGGCCCCCCCGGGCCCTGCCTGTTATGGGACAATACTGCAGTACTTAAAAATTGGTTATGGCAACTGGGTGTTTTTCAAACCTAGTATAGGATTTGTTTTGATTCACAAGCGAATTTTATTGTGAAAATTCAGTTTGCTCGAGAGGGAATTGCAGCAACCAATGACGCTTCATGGTATCCCCAATGAGATGGTAGCCCTTAAATTGAAGTTGTGTTCCTTTCTGAAGTCCAATTCGAAGGTAACACAATTGGAATTTGAAGCTCATTGTGGATACAATTGAGATTGTCATTTCCATGCTAGGAAATTACAATTGAGATAATTTCCTATCTAAGGTTGTCATTGAATCCGATTGTCTTAATTTTTGCACTTGTTTTTATGAATCCATGAATCCAGTACTCTTTAGTCTTTGAACATTCAAAGCGCAAATTTCCCAGCACTTCAGTGGTTAAGAGTTTGAACGAGCTATGAAATTTAGGGGTCATTTGGATGCTTGTAACATCCCCAAGTTGTAAACACTTTACATGCGAACTCTTTACACCTAGTGTTTGGATGGGAGAAAAGGAACAATTTTAACCAGAATCGCTACTTTTGTTTCCTTCAGAAAAAAGCTGTATTTCAGACTTTCAGTTTATTTGTAAACTGTTTATGACTTTTCCTCTTTATTAAAGAGGAGTCACCCGCCTGCCTGGGGTTTGGGTGAATGGCTAGCGTCGTGGGTTTGCTCCCCACAGATGCGAGTTCGATTCTCCTCCCCGTGATTTACCCGATGCACGTGGTTTGCAAGTGATTGCCTGCATCTGCAGGGATTAGTCTCACCTTAAAAAGGGGCAGAGACATCCTATTGTCATTAAAAAAAAAAAAAAAGAGTCGCACCCAATGTTCCAAACCCATCCGTGTGTGTGTCTGTGTGTGTGCGTCCACCTAATGATTGTGGGCCCATTTTTATGACACCCAACCTTCATCTGAATTAGTGGGCCCACCTAATGATTGGTTTAGCCTCAGGATTGGCCCAAGGCTTTATTGCAATGGGCTGAACTCAATGACCTATCTTATATCAAGCTCTTATACATGATTCCAAGATTATGGTGGTATTTATCTCTCCAAGGTCTTTCTAGTGCGAATACTCACTTTTTACATGGTAAACACTTTATCAATAAGCCAAACATGAGAAATTGATTAGCCAGTAAACACTCTACCACTAAACCAAACATGAAAGAATGTAACCATTTGATCTATTAAATTCATTATAAGTGTAAAAAAAAAATCAACTTAAAAATCTTACAAGCATCCACATGACCTCTTATGTAATGTATTTTTGGAACATTAGACAATATTCAAATAGTTTTGGATGAACTTGTGTTATTTATGATGTAGAAAATTTATTTAATCAATACGTTGATTTCTTTGTGCAACAGAAATTTTATATGATAGGAAGAGACAAGAGTAGAACTATGTGGAGAGTGTTAAAGATTGACAGATTGGACCCATCTGAGTTAAACATTCGCGAGGATTCTACAACGTACTCAGAAGTTGAATGTTACGATCTGCTGAAGCGGATACATGAAGGGAATAGGTCCACCGGTGGGCTGAAATTCGTCACCACCTGTTATGGCATTGTGGGTATGTATAGCTTGGGCTCTAAATATGGCATAGTGCTTTTTAACCCCCAAGAGATTCTCATCTCACACGATATTTTTCTGTTTTTTTTTTTTTTTTCCCAGGGTTCATTAAGTTTTTGGGGCCTTACTACATGCTGCTTATCACAAAAAGAAGGCAGATTGGAACAATTTGTGGTCATGCAGTATATGCCGTCACCAAAAGCGAGATGATAACCATTCCGAATTCTACTGTGCGATCCAATATGGCTAATTCTAAGAATGAGAACAGGTCTTTTGTCCATTCTGTGTGTAAATTGTATAATGTCCATGTACTTCTAAGGGAGAACGTAGAAATTAGTATTCCAAATCTTACTCTACCCTCTTTGTATTCTTCAAGAATGATGTGTTTTCGTATTTGGTTGCTTATTTTTTGTCTTCTCTGTTTAAATACTATGAAAGAAATGATCTTAAGTTTGGATGACATCCACTACTAATTGACAAGTCGTATGCACTGTTGGTGTTAATAATTGGATGGTGTATACCTAAATGTTATCTGTATTTGTGTGAATAAGTTCTTCCATTCAGTTTTTGTAGGTTCCTTAATATTAAATCGTTGACACAAGCCCCGTCCACCTCAAAACGGCTCCACATTCACATTAAATAATTTCCTGTAATTTTAGATAGCCTTATTGATGGCGAACAAATAATTATATTGTAAAGCATGAAAGGTTCCAGCTTTGCTTTTTCCTTTTTAATCTTTTGAACTTATAGCAGTTTCATGGAGCCTACTCGCCATAACGGTTACTGCAAATGTACCGAGGCAAGCTTCATACAGTTGTGATGTGATGTTAATATAAAATTAAATGAAACAAGGTGTTGGAGTTGAGGAATTCAGGTCATTTCTTTTTCTAGTTAAGAGTTAATTTATCATCTCAGTTGCTTTACATGCTTTCTCTCATCTAGTTTTATTTTGATTTTCAATGGGATATACATTTATGTGTTTGTATCTTTTATTGATGGCATAGATACAAGAAGCTCCTGTGCACAGTGGACCTTACAAAGGACTTCTTTTTCAGCTACTCATACCATGTTATGCGTAGTCTTCAAAAGAACTTATGTGATGGTGAGACAGGACAAGTCCTCTACGAAACGATGTTTGTCTGGAATGAATTTTTAACACGTGGAATTCGGAATCACCTCAAGAACACCCTCTGGACTGTAGCATTGGTTTATGGCTTCTTTAAACAGGCAAGTCTCTAGAAACGAAGGATTGAGCTGCATTCATTAAAAAATAAAATAAATGAGCAGCTGTCTTTACATTCTTAAAGCATATTACAGTGGTTTCAGCTAATGTTTGTTTCATGTTAGTATTTATTTATTTTTAAATATTGCAATGCAAATTGTATGTATGTGAAACTGTTCGGTGATTATATGTGGTTCTTGCTTCTGATAGGGAAAGACCAGCCCCAATTATAATGGGGTCTGGCACCTTGAAATATCTTAACTGCTGCTTGGCAGAAATAAAAAAGGGAAGAATTTATGAGACTCTTCTCCATTCCCAAGTTACAGTGCATTCAGTAAACATTTCTCTAATTTATCATTGTTGTTTTTTTAATGCCTGATTGTTTCAATTTGGAATGACTGATAGGCTAGCTGCAGCCGATGAGCTATGGCTCCATCTTAAAGTGCAACCCTTAAGCAAGTGCAGTTTCTCGATTTGGTAATTCTGTCTGGAACATGAAGTGAACAATTATAGAAATAAAAAAGAATGGTCTCATGGATTCCGACAAGTCGAAGTTCTTTGAATGTTTTGAAATTAATAGGATAAATTTTAAAGAGCATGGTAAGTGGTGCAGCTCATGTGAACAGTTAAAAAACGCTTCATTGGTTCAAGTCTTCTACATGGATTGATTTGATGCAAACTCATGGCTTGTAGTGGAGGGTTGAAGATGTAAAAGTCACTACCTTTTTAAAACTACAAGAAGGGAATTCTTTTTATTTTCTTTTTCATGTCTTTCAAAATCAAGCATTTGAAAGCTTAAAAGTGAATGGAATATGATGCGTGCTTCTTGAAACTAATTGCATGAATTTCATGTCCTTCATTAGTATACTGTATACCTTAATACTTCATTGGCAAGAGAATTGTGCTATTGCCATGCTGCAATCCTGTGTTAGTTTCTTCTTGGATCTGTTTGAACTTGTTCTCTATTAAACACTGTTTTCTTTTCTTTTTCTTTTTTCTTTCTTTTTTTTCTTTCTAAAAGTTATTCCTCAAAATGGTTTTACTCTTCTGTATCTGCCTGGACACGAGTTTTACATTTTATAGACCCTCCGCTTCTAATTCTTTATTCCGGGTTAAATTTGTTTATAATGTCTTCATAATTCAACCATTTTCTCGGAGCAAGGATCTTCCTGCAAGTGTCTTATTATTAGAGACTGATACTTGTGGGTGCTAAGAGATTGCAAATGTTGTTCTTGTCAGAGGGAACATAAAGTCTGTTAATAAGTCAACCTGCCAGATTACAAATGTTGTTCTTGTCAGTGGGAACATAAGGCCTGTTAATAAGTCTACCTGGCAGATTATTCTTTGATTGGTTGATATGAATGCTCATCCAGGTTTACTGGGTTTCTGGATAATGATTTATAGGTGACCAAGTACTTCGTAACAGCCGTTGGGTAACCAGATCATTTGTATTATATGGAGTTCTCCATGTACTCGTTATTTTCAATTGATAAGGAACCACTCATGGCTTATTTTTTGTGAATACAGGCTAAACTTTCAATATCAGGGAAGGATTTTAAGCTGACACTCATTGCTAGGCGATCACGTCATTATGCTGGCACCAGGTTGGAATAAAATAGGCCTTAGTAAAATGTATATTGTATTATTTATGCTAGAGCTGCTTATTTCAAAAAGTGTGGCAGTGTGAGGTTCGGTCTGTTATCTTTTCTTGTCGATCCAAAAAACCAAAATCAATTCCTTGTGTAGGTACCTAAAACGAGGTGTAAATGAGAAGGGAAGAGTCGCTAATGATGTAGAGACGGAACAAATTGTGTTTGAAGATGTTCCTGAAGGCTGTCCTGCGCAAATAAGTTCTGTTGTGCAGAATAGGGGCTCAATACCCCTTTTTTGGTCCCAGGAAACTTCACGCCTGAATATTAAGCCTGATATCATATGTAAGTTCCCATCATTCTAAGCTATAGTGCATGTAATGCAAAAGAATGCTAAAGTGTGGAGTGTGGAAGTTTGTCTTGGTTTTTGCAATCTCTTTACTGACATGCTAGCTTCCATCCAGTGCATAAGAAGGATGTAAACTATGAGGCTACTCGGCTTCATTTTGAGAATCTAGCCAAGAGATACGGGAGTCCTATAATCATTCTGAATTTGATAAAGGTAAGTAGTAGATACAACTTAGTGTTGAATAGATACTGTTTATAGGGATATTTATTTATTGGTTTTGTTATCTCAGACATCAAGAAATCAATCCCCGGTTCTCTCAGTGTGTCACGTCCATTTTAATAACTTGTAATTGGGAAATTGTAAAGAATATTATATGGATATGTGTATGCCAATATCTGGAATTCACAAATATCTTACTGTTTCTTCCTTGGGCTTCTTTTTTATATTGTTCCCTGCACCTGTTTCTAAACAGACGCGTGAGAAGAAGCCTCGAGAATCCATTCTCCGGTCAGAGTTTGCTAATGCAATCGATACTATTAACAAGGACCTTTCTGAGGGGAACCGCCTGAGATTCCTACACTGGGATCTGCACAAACATTCAAGAAGGTATTGGGTTTGTGTGCTTGCATTCTATGTTTGGATGCTAATAGTGCTCTCACATTTCTAACTTAAAAATAATTTTTCATTCTTCAGCAAAGCTACAAATGTGTTGGCGTTATTAGGCAAAGTGGCTACATATGCATTAGACTTAACTGGCTTCTTTTATTGTCAAGTTACCCCATCTCTGAGACTTCAGGGAGCTCTAAAATGGCAATTCTCTGAGTGAGTAGTTTCTCACAATGCACTAGCCTTTAAGAGTTCAGTATTCATCATTTCTTATGTTTCTTAACGCGTTGGCATGCTTAAATCCGATCATGCGGAAATAATTAGTACAGACTTGTCGATTCAAGCAATGTTATCTCTTGGGTGAATTCCAAGGGTTCCACACATCATGGGATTCCACTCGTGTTGCCCGAGGGTGAATCCTGAGGGTTCTGAGGACTGTAGTTTCTCAGAATGCACCAGCCTTTAAAAGTTCAACATTCACCATTTTTATGCTTGTTAACATGTTGGCATGCTTAAATCTGATAACGCAGAAATGATTAGTACGAGCTTGTTGATTCAAGCAATGTTATATATTTGGTGAATTCTGACACTTCCAAACACTGTAGGCTTCAATACATGTTGCCCAGGATTTTTTGCTTTTGCCTTTTGGCTAAGCATTTTGTTTGCTTTTGTCACTAGAGAAGCTAATCGGTCAGGGGAAGCCTTTTGCTTCAAAATGGTGTTGGTAGGGTTCTTCAAAGTGGTGTTCGTAGGGCTTTTCTTTGTTCTATGAACATGCTTCCATTGTTTTCATGATCCTTTCTCTCTCTCTTTTTTTTTTGAGTCTGTACTTGCATCACATACTGGTCAAACCATCCTAGTCTTGGTCATATTCGATCTGGTAGATCTGTTTTCATCTACATATGTTTGTGCACTTAAATTATAGATTTGTATGGTAGTAATGGTACTTGCATGCTTAGAAACAATGTTGGGAAATGCAATGTTTTCAGTATTCTTTTTGTTGATACTTTGACATTTGTTTCTGACTGTTTTTGCTTTACTTTGACATTCCTTTCTGTTACAGAAAGGATGATGCTAGGAACTATCCTCAAAATATTTGCAACAACAACACGGGGGACACTGATTTCTCTGAAACAGAAACCCAGCAAGATTCTGCTGATGTCAGCAAAAATTACCCTGTCAAACCACCTATGTTCCAAAAAGGTGTCCTCAGAACCAATTGCATAGATTGCTTAGATCGGACAAATGTTGCACAATACGCCTATGGTTTGGCTGCTCTTGGTCATCAGCTTTATGCCTTGGGTTACATAGATGTCCCAAAAGTTGATCTAGATGCTCCATTGGCTGATGATTTGATGAGGTTTTATGAGAGAATGGGTGACACACTTGCACACCAGTACGGTGGTTCTGCTGCCCACAACAAGGTATTCCATCATAGTGGTGACTTGTTATTGAAACAGTATTTTTTTTAAATGAAATATTGACTTCTGTACCAGGGTATTTGATGTTGTTGACTGATATTCGAATGAAATGTATGGTTTCATTATATGTCGATGCTAACCTTCTACTTCGCATATCAGATTGATTTCTTTGACTAGTAATCTCAGTTCTTGGCTCCTCTTAACGAAAATAGTGATATGAGCAAATTACTGTTGGTTACTTTTGTTTGTATTATAAATCTAACAGATGCTATGCTGAATAAAGTACATTATCATGACTATCCTTTCTTTTTGTGAACTGAATGAACACGCACAGCATCTTACTTTAGCAGGATGGTTCTACAACGGCAACTTGCCAAACAGAAATCATCTCTCAACTTCCTTATCATTCAACTTTCAATTCAGCCACAAATATCACGAACCATAAAATTATGCTTTTTCATGCATTTTGCCATATGCTAGTGTGGAATATTTTTCCCATTTTGGAAATGAGTTTTTAGTCATCAGTTATTCGTTGTTCATGTGGCGAGCTTGGTTTATTCTATTCTATCATATCTGCATTCTGTTTGACAATAAAATAGCAGCATGCCATTCTAGTAAGTATATCTATATATGTAAGGTTTAGCATAAAGGTTCCATTGAAATTGGGTTAATGCCTTTGCCAAGTTAAATTTATGCATGTGAATAGGAAGGATACATGGAATCTGAGTGACTAAATATCAAGACATTGCAAAGACATCTTAAACAGGAAAAAAGTGATGCCCTGCAGTAGCCTGATTTTTGTCTCACCAGATTCCGGTCCCTTGTTCCAAAGAACTTTCAAACATAACAAAATTTGGTACCATTGGATATCTTTGAGTTATTTTTCCAGTGGGCACAAGATCATGCAATTCTGTTAAAATCTGTGCCAGCAAAGGCCAAATTACCTACATGGTATAGGGCTGTGATGGGAATTATTGTAATTCTATAGAAATAAACAGATGTCAGACTTCTTTTTTTTTTTTAAATGTGTGCTGATGAAAGGCTCGGAGCAGATACTTGTTTGAATAATGAATTTTAATGTTGGATTTTCTTTCACATTTCTTTTGATTATTTTATAGCAATTATGTATAATTGCATTCATGACTTTATGTAGATATTCTCTGAAAGAAGAGGCCAATGGAAAGCAGCAACGCAGTCACAGGAGTTCTTCAGGACCCTTCAGAGATACTACAGCAATGCTTACATGGATGCCGAAAAACAAGATGCTATAAATGTGTAAGTCTTTTAACCCTCTTTTCCCCAAGAATGTTATAGCAACCTGTTTAGTTCTGATCCAGCGGTTGCATATTATATTTTACAGCAGATTTTCATCATTTCCGTACTATCAAGCATTTAATTCTTGACATCCATTTGGCTTTTTGAGCAGGTTCTTGGGGCACTTCCAACCCCAGCAGGGCAAACCAGCACTTTGGGAGCTAGACTCAGACCAGCATCACAATTTTGGAAGACATGATGATAAAATTGCTGAGAAATATGCCAGGTATTGATTGATATTGGTTGTTTTGGATTTATCTGCATTCTTTCTCTGCATGATTTACCAATTTTTCTGCTTGATTAATTCTCAAAACGATCACAAATCGTCCACTTCTAATGAAAATAGTAATCAGAAAAGGAAAACAAAAGCTATTTAGTAAAATTTTGAGTTTCTGTTTTTGCAGTTCTATAAAACGATCCCTATCAGATGGCAACATTTTATGTGAAAGCAACACACCTGTCTCTGGCACAAATATTGGACAGAAGAAACTTCCCAATTCGGCGTTGTCTGAAAGAACAAATCGAGAGGGGACTAGCAAGGATCTATCTGATTCCACTAATGAAATTTCAACTTGTGAAAGTGATATATCGTATTCGAGGTGGGCTAATTTCGTCTTTCTCCCTCTGTTTAATGCATTAACTATCTCCTTTATTCTCCCCATTATCTAATTGGAAAACATGAAGTTGCCTCTACATTTAGAGCAGTGTTTTAAATAGTGAATATCATGGAAGCATAAGGTTCACCCCTCTGAAGTGTGAACTTAAGCTGCATAGCGTGCATTGTAAGGTACATACTACTTCCAGATTTTTTAGTCAATGCGCCAAATATCATGAAATTTCATGATATTTTGCACCTAATCTGATTAATTATGAAAATGATATTTAATGACATTTGGTGCAACCAAACATAACCTAAAATGATAGGAAAACTAGGCAAAGATTATGTATAAAGGTAAAGAAAGAGCAACATAACTGATTTAGTACTAATTATTTTACCAAAATCATTTAATTTTTTTTTAATCAAAAAATGAAAAATGTAACAAATCATCGAAGACATTAACCGATTGTAATGTTTTAGTGAAAAATAACTTGTACAATTGGCTATGTAGCATTTACCATACAGGCTATGTCACATGTACCGTAGGCTACAAGTAACTTAAAGTCTAAGCTATGTGGTGTTAAGTCTAAGCTACGCTACATCGCGTAAGCTACACTCTACATGGTGAAGCCATTTAAAATACTGATTTAGAGCAGTCATATGCGCCCCAAGCGAAGATAAGCTTGAGTTATATGGGCACATCTCCATTTCTTTCCACCCAACTCGAATTATATGGGCAACATCATTCTCAATCTCTCCACTCATGAATCATTCACCCATGGTATCGAAAGTGGTCATTTTTTTTTTTTTTGAAAGTGGTCATTTTGGGAAACTTCTTGGTTAGCTATCTTAACTAATCACTCATTTTCACTCATTTTGTTATTGAGTTGCACTCCATATACTTTGTTTTAGTCAGACTAATTTTATAGCCTGTGGATTCTAGAGCACCCCTCTATAAATTTGTGTTTATGTCCTCCCTTGTCCTGTTAATCAAAACAATGTCATCTGCAAACAACATACACCATGGATCTCTCCCTGCAAATACCTCGTTGACTCATCCATAGCCAATGCAAAAAGGTACTGGCTCAATGGCAATCCTTGGTGCATGCCTACAATAATTGGCAACTCACTTGTCTCTCCACCAGTCCTCACACTTGTTACTGCTACCTCGCACACATCCTTAATCATGTGAACATATCCTCTTGAAACTCCTTTCTTTACCAACACCCACCAAATTAACTCTGTAAGGACCCTATCGTTTGCTTTCTCCAAGTTTTAGCGATAGACCTCCCAGGCATAAAACCAAACTGATTTTTTGATACATTCGCCACATGCCTGTCTTTACCCAATTTACTCTCTCCAAAGCAATTTGGCATATGATTAACATGGCTTCCCTTTCGGCTATTGGAAAGAGGAAGATCCAATGCTTCTAGAATTTCTCCTCTTCTATCTTTTGGATGGTCACCTTCATCAGAAGGGACGTTGCGGTGTGGTCATTTTGTCTCTCGATTTCTGATCCTTGTTATTCTTTTCTTCACTTTAGCTGGCTTGCCAACTTCGGGTTGCAGGCCTATTTCTTTGGATTGGGATTGTTGTTTTTAGTTTAGTTTAGTTTAGTTTTTTTTTTTTTTTTTTTTTTTTTTTTTTTTTTTTTTTTTTTTTTTTTTTTCTGGGTTTGTAGCAGGTCTTTGCCTGTTTCTCTTTTCTGCCTTTGGCGTTCTTCTATCCCTATGCTCTCAGAGCGGCTGTCATTTAACAAGTTCAAAGTGTATGGTCCTTATTTAAGAAAAAGGGGGTTTCATGTGTTTGAGTCATAGTTTGATGCCACCAAGATTTGATTTTTCTGTAGGTACACACCCTCGATGGCTCGCAGGCAGCTTTTCACAGACATACAAAGGGATCGATGCCTTGAGAGTTATCCTATTTACTTCAACGAACACGGCGTGGGAGACTCAAATTTCCTTGACCTGGATTGGCTTTCTTCTTCTGGGAACTCATGTGAGGAGGAAACGTATGAGAGGTAATAATGGTTTGCATTAAGGAGACTTATATCATACTCAGGCAGCATATGGTGCTTCATAGGCAGGCACTCAGAAATTGTACATGTGGCATATATTTAATTCAAGTGCAACCAACTAAATTGTAGATGAATTACAGTCCAAAAGTCAGATTGATTGAACATTCCTAACCTTTGATTCACGGGCACTTGTTTGTTTATAGCCGTTGGATATTTTCCATTTTTCACTGCCCAATTAATGTACACCAATCAGAGATTCACAGACACTTGTTTATTTAAAGATAGCCATTGGATATTTTCCATATTTCACTTCCCAATAAATGCACACCAATCAGTGAGTCAGATAATCAAATAATTGTAATTTTTGGTTCATGATACATCTGAAAAAGGACCATTGTTTGGAGAGTTAATTTGACTTTTGTGTATGCCACATGCAATTTCCAAGTAACTTTTCCTGGATATCATCAATCACACTGCCAGAGTATCACATTTTCTCTTGCGTTAAACACTCTATCCACCAGACGGATCCATTCTGCCGAATACACTGTCCACACTTTTCAAACGGGTTCCTTTGAAGAGGTTTTTGCTCGAGTACATCCCGAGGTTTTTGCTCGAGTACATCCCGATGTATTGCAATATGATAGTCGGATTTCAGTCACTGGAATTTGGTTCTTTTCAATGAGCCAAACCATTTCTGTAATAGGGCTTCCCATGGATGGGGATGCCCCAAAAATCTCACATGTTGATTATTTTAACCCTTTTGACTATTATACAGAGGATATGGTCGCTGTCCGATTTCAAAGTAAAATAGCAAAATTTCAAACGGTTGAAAGATTTTGTTTGTTGTCCATCCACCATACAAGGTGAGAGACATTGTATGGATGGTTTCTATTACCGGAGAAATGATCCAGATTCAAATGCTTAAAGCCCCAACAATCACATAGGAATCTGGCAGAATGTTTTCAAGCAAACCTCTCCATTGAAAAGCCTATTCTTGATACAAATCCTACTCAGCTCAGACTTGGCAACCAATCTGGTTCTATACCACCGAGTCATCCCCTGACTCAGCCCTGACTCGGGTGTCCTGACTCGACTGAGGACCAAATGAGTCGGCCCAAGTTGCCCAGTCTTTTGACCATTATTATTGGTGGGAATTCCCAATTAATTTGATGCAAGTGAGGGTGGCATATGCATGCATATCGGAAATCATTAAATTCTCACTTTTTTAATGGCTGGACAGGTCTGCTCTCATCAACTCCCCGATTTCAACCCTTTCATCGGAAAATGTTGTCTCTGGCATGAATGTGGAAACAACTCCACCTTCTAGCGAACATGGGTCCAGCATGAGGGTTAGTACTAGTCTCACTGACACTCGTATAATTTTCTCGTGAAATGAATGGTTTATTATCTGAACATTTGCAATTTCTATCATTTGAATTTTGCCAATGGATTTTCCTTCATTGATAATCATGTGTAAGGTGATCCATCTAGGCCCCAACACATCAGCTGCCGTGGTGGCACTCATGGTGGGATCCAGAGTTATTCGTAAAGGTAGGATTCCCTGGCATAACATTGAGGCCCCGTCACTCATTAGATAGACCATGGATTATATGAAGGAAATAAACCTTAAAAAACTCTTTTTTTATAGCTGCCCATCTGTTGTTTCATAAACCATGGCCCATTTGATGGGTGGACAGCCCAATAATAGGGCCAGGGCATCTTGATGTGTGACATGTTGGTGTGCCTCTGTTGCATTGTCATGTGTGGTCACTTTAGATGGTTTCCCATATACATGCTTTTGAATAGTTCACAATTCATTTCTGCAAAAACTGATCCGTTAAGCAACAAACCTCTGCAGGGAAGAGAGGAAACAGAGATGGAATTTTCCTTTGACGTGGCCCACAATCCAGACGCGCTCAGAGAATTTTCTGACAGATTTGTGAACTGGGTCATCCATGGAGAGGCCCTATGCCATTAAATGCCGAATCAAACCCTCGGATCTCTAATTTACTTCCACCCCCATCTAACCCACTGCTGCATGTCTGCCTATCCACATAACCAGATAAAGAATAAGAGGAAAAGGGGAAGAGAAACAACAGCAGCAGCATCGGCATGCTTTTGTAAGATAACCATCATCTTCGTAGCCTCATCCGGTCCCAGTATAAATGCTTCGATCGTGTGAGATCCTTGGTTGGAAACCAATACAAGTATAAGAGAAATATAGATATTGATTCTTTTGGAGCTCTATTCTGCTTCACCGCAGGCAGATTATGAAACCTAGAATTCTTGTTTATGTAAATATTATATTATATATTCTCGCTCACGTTGAGCTCCAACATTTCAGTAACGGTATTCCTTTTCTGTGTTTGCCATTTATTCATTTAGTATTTCATCATCCAGATCAGCTTCATTGATTGGTTTTTTACGTGCCAAACAGGACGTGCTTCAGGTGGACCCCACTATCTTTTGTTTTGGGCCTCCCTCACCCCAATCTCTTCTTGTGATATTCAGGTGGCTCCCTACTTGTTCTCTGCTTAATTGATGGAAAGTTATTGAATGGCTAAAAATGAAAAAATCCAATGGTTCGATGTCAGTAACTGTTCTCGCTTTGCCACATCTGGTATAGCATCAGAGTCACACCCAGACTATCAAATGACACCCCTTGTCATTAAGACTCCACAATAATGTATATGTTTTATACATACCTTCCATCCATTTTGCCAGCTCATATCTAAATCTCAGGTGGACCACACCACAGCAAACGGTGGAAATTAAACGCCCACCATTTAGAACTTAATGGGGCACACAAGTTTTCGATCAAGCCCACTGTTTTCTGTGGCGTGGTCAACTTGATATTTGGATCCGACTCATTTTTGGGCTCATGCCCTAAAATAATGATCCAAAATGGATGGAGTACAAAACACATACAACATGGTAGGGACTGCAGATGTTTTCCAGCACCAAGATCTCAGTATTGGAGGGATCATTACAGAATCTAAGTCCTTGTCATTAGTGGAATGGGAGGTGGACTCATATCAATGATGAGATTCACCCACTGCAAAAAAGAAAAAAAAAAAAAAAAAAAAAAAAAAATTATGATACCAGTCCACTCCCTTCGAGAAGTAGTTTTCTGCCTACAACTTTCCACAAAAGGAATTTTCCAGTCTGTTGATGCTAATTCATTGAAAAAATCAAGACCATCCGGTGGGTCCCAGTTGGGGACTGTTCAGATCAATGCCCACTTTGATTGGTCTTGTAAATAGAGAGTATTGAAAGCTCCGCAAAAAGCAGACCAAGAATCTCGAGGGGTCTTGCATGAGCAAATGCATGGGCCATGATATCATACTAAACATCCCACTGTTGCCCTGTTTCGCACATGGCCCATCATCATGTTCACCAGAGCCTGGATCGGCCAAAGAATCTCTACCATACGGCGGTGTTTACAGTTGTGCAGTAGGGCCCATGGTTCATGTCCCACGCAATGGTTATAATTTTGACCACGCTATGGATGGTTCATGGACAAAAAATCATCAAAATCAAAAGTTTCTTGGCCTTATAACTTGGTGGTCCACAAATAAACAGTTACAGCAACAGAAAAAAGTCACCAAAAAGAAGCAAAGGATTCAACAACAGTCAGGATGGTCCAGTTCATGTGAAGGCCAATGAGATGGATCCATGAGCCACAGGACCTACTTGTACACACAAAGCATCTCTAGTATTACAATAGAGAATTCTTAGGCCAAGCAATGTATAATATATTGCTCTGGTTCACAGAAGATACAGAAAAAGAGCCATCAATAAAATAAAATAAAATTCTAGCAGAGCAGAGAACTGCAGAAAATAACCAATCATGTTATCGCATGAGTATTTAGATTAACTACATAACAGTCGTCCCTTGCTCCATGTCAAAACTTGTAGTATCCAAATCTTAGAAACCAAATAACACACATGTATGTATCTATCAAAAGGAAATTGCACTCTCCAGAAATTTTTAAAAAGAACAACTCCAGGTACAACCCACCCTACAGACCATTAGATGCTTTGAGTTGGGTTTGAAAACAAAACCCAACTAAACTCGGATATATAATGCTATTCTAACTCCCAGCCAGTAGCAGCAGGAGCAGGAGCAGGCGCATGAATAACGTCGTCGATCCCTGCCGCATCAATAGGTGGGGCAGCAGCCACATCCCATCCATTGCCTGCCGGAACTGTCATTCGCAGCAAGATAGATATAAAAAAAAAAAAAAAAAAAAAAAAAAACCGTCAGCATGTATAACAATCAGCAATTATCAAGCACTCGACTTCCGCTCACATGGTGAGCTGTTCATCCATGGCAAGCTGCTGCTGATAGGCCACATGCCAAAGAACACCCTATCATATGATCTTAGCCATGGTCTGGAAGATCAACCAACCATTTGTTGGACCTTTTCCTTCACCCATTAAAATGAGTACTTCCGCCAGTGGCTAATATCATTTACTTAGTCTGGTCTTTTGGCCATGCCCAGCTCCCAATAGATGTAATGCCTGGAGTCTGCATATCAGCCACAATTATGGAGAATGAATGCTTGATAAGGAATAATATTTGACTGGATCCATTCTCATCTCAGAATACAATAAACTCCTACTATAGCAAAGAATAAATACAGTTCACGGTCAGAGGATAGATAAACAACGCCTTTAGCGGCAAGGAGGTAACAGATCTAAGATACAAATAAACAGTAGGAAGGCTAACCAATTTCTCCAATGCTTTTAAATTACACATGCGATAGGCAGTCACCAATCAGGACAGTCTGTTCGCTCCATACTACTGTTGTCAGACTATGATGCAAAATTCACAACAATCAGATGATCCTAACCATTCGATCAACAGAGAGAAAAGTAGATGGCCAAGATCAAGCCAGAGGAAGTAGGTCCAATCATCATCTTCAAAAATCTTTTTGATAAGCCCCACCATGGATTGCTTATGATTACAGCGTAGTACTTCAGTTAGATGGTCCCAACCACCCATCTAAATTACCTTTGGCTCAAAAATGGGGCTTATAAAAAGATGCTTGCCATGAGACAGGTTGGGATCATCCAATTGGTGTGAATTTTTGCATCATGGCCCACCAATGGCGGTAAGGAAGAAATGAACAGTTAAGACCAAGGATTGACTGTCCCATGTATGATTTAAAAGCTCCAGGTACATTGCTAACCCATGAAGGTGGGAACCCTGTATGGTGTGCGTGTGGGTTCAAAATAGGTTCAGATAGGACCACAAGTGAGTCAATTTTCTTGAAAAGGAGAAATGATGGCACAAAAGAGAGACATTGCAAAATCAAACTGCCGTTATGCATAAATATGTTGACTAAGATTCACAAGGCATATTTAAAGTGTAGTCAATTTGATACTTATGTTTGCAAAGTGTAATTGTCCATATGCGTGCACTTGAAAATTGTACGAGTGGCATACGTGTATTCAAGTAAAACAGTCCAAATCATGGGTCTCACTAATCACTATAAATAGGTCATAACAAAGCCCTGAAATCAAACTGACTGGATGATCCCAACCCTGGATTAGTGAATATGTTTGTTGGATTCAGACCATTTGACCATCTTTCTTTCTTTTTTCAAAATGGTAACGGTTTTATTAAGCAAGGTCGAAGCCCAAAAAATTTACAACACAGACCAACACAGGAAAAAAGGAGGAGGAATTCTTGCCTAAAACGTTCAAGGCTAAGGCCCACCTCCATTACATCCAATTTAGCCACTACCAAGCAAATGCCTGCCAACATTGAAAGCCTCCAAATTGTCCTCCCTTTCCTTCCCACTCCTCCCCCATGCCAAGCGAAAAAGAAACTCTCAATTGAACCCGGGTCACCCAAGACACACTGACGAGTCAAAAAAATTATTACATGCTTCCTTGGTGAAAGGGCAAATGAATGAAGAGATGATCAATCAACTTCTCATTTTTCATGCACGTCACACATATTCAGGAGCCCTATTTCGCAGATTATTAATGGAGAGCACATTGTCCCATCCCACAAGCTAAGCTAGAACTGCAACCTTGAGAGGAGCACCATAATGCCAAATGAAAGTAGTGTGACGAAACAACAAGACTTCCATCTATATAGGGAACTAGCTGAGAACCAACAAGACTTCTCTTTGTTCCATACCATTACGTCCCTATCTCCCACTGAAGAATTAACACTGCGCAACCACTCTAAGAGCCCAACAAAATCTTCCAACTCTCCCTTCGTCAGACTCCTTCAACAAGGGGGAGCCGAAAAAACCCCATCTGTTGATAATGAGAAACATCGAGCCACCAGGTTATTCGCCTCCAATGAGAGCTAGCCTTCAAAAGTCTTCCCGCAACGATTCCTCGCCCAGCCAAGCATCCTCCAATAAGCAGAATTGCTTACCACCACCCAAAGAAAAACCCACCCCCTCTAAAGA
The DNA here is from genome assembly GCA_021015155.1 of Magnolia officinalis. Classification (NCBI taxonomy): domain Eukaryota; kingdom Viridiplantae; phylum Streptophyta; class Magnoliopsida; order Magnoliales; family Magnoliaceae; genus Magnolia; species Magnolia officinalis. The sequence continues at coordinate 1,565,941 of JAJHSJ010000009.1, forward strand.
GTGTCATCTTCCGAGCCAAACCGCCGTAGCCATTTCCTAACAAATGAAGTTCATAACCTCTAATTTCCTTAAGGGCCTCTTTGGATTACAAATTACCTCAGTAATGTAATGTATTTTTTTGAAAGATAACTCAGTATGTACTGTTCAAATTGCAGTGATTGTAATGCAGGGGCATTTTCACACAGGGCTCGAGAAGGGTGGCTTGTGGGATGCAGGGGTACACTTGGGGTGGGCAGCCCGTGTGAGACGGGCCCCACCCGCGTGAAGCGGGTGGCTCGTGTGAAGCGGAACCCATGTGAAGTGGGGCCCACGAGGGGGGTTCGGCCGAGATCCTAACCCATGAGATGTGAGGCCTGGGCTATGAGATAAAGGGATTGATTAGCCATGCTCTAATAGTTCGAGCTTTTAGAGCAAGTGGTTAACTGTCCTGCATCAAATTGATTACAAATTCTTTACCCATCTGAAAACATTACATTTGATCGACGATTTCTATCTTTTTGGTTTATCATGGCAAAATCGTAATGATGAAACATTTTCATTACTTCAATGTCAAATCATTATAGAAAATACATTGATGTGCTTGTTTGGATTCGAGATTTCCATTGTAATGCAATGTGAAATTGCAATGATTACAAATTCCTTTACCCGTTTCCTAAAAACATTGCATTTAACTGACGATTCTCGTCTTTGTTTTGGCCATGGTAAAATCATAATGATGACGCTTTTACATGACATTGCCAAGGTAATTTACAATCCAAACAGACCCTAAACCAGCTCTCCCTTAGTCAAATGGCTTACAAACCTCTTCCCATTTCATTGTATGAAACCTATGCTTCTCTTTAGCTCCTTGCCATAAGAAATCCCTCCTAAGCCTCCAGTCTATCCACAATAGATTTCAGACATTTGAAAAGAGAATAAATCAACAAGTTAGGCATTGCCGCCTTAACCGACATCAACCTTCCACCTAGGGAACGATGCTCGCTCCATCTTGAAAGCTTTCCTTCAAATCTCTCAGGGCCTGTTTAGAGCATGGAATTATGTGGTATTGAATTGCATTTGGTGGGGATATAAATTCCATCCAGCATTTGGAATCGATAGGAAGGATTGGATAAATCCAATATCATATCATCCAGTCCCAGTTGGAGATATGGCAGGATTTCTGGAGGATTTTAAAATCCACTACATTTGTTGCCCCCACATTGATGCATGTGTTTTATCCACGCCATCCATCCATATGCGTCCTTTACACGTGACACTCGAGTTACATATGCATATAGGTGACTGGCATCAGTTGTGAAATCTAGTCCATTGATTACAATTCCATGGTCTACCAAACATTGGTTTCACTTAATTCAGTGTTTTTCCCGAAGGAAAATTTTGATCCCAAACATGGGATTTGACAGTCAAAATACCATGGTATTTGCAGGCATATAATCATTGTGTAATAATGCTGTTAACTCCACCTAATGCAATTCAATTCCTCTTTCCAAACATGCCCTCAATGACATCATCCCACAAATGCTTGGCCAATTTCCATAAGTAAAGTAGGAGGCCAAGATATGAAGGATCTCGCACGACAGCTAAAAAATTCTACAAACTTAACTACTTCCTTCTTAGAAAGTTGAATGCCCAATAATTCACTCTTGAGGATGTTCACCTTTAATCCCGAAATAACTTCAAAGCATCCAATAATCTTCCTTGAATTATCCACTTCAACCGCTTCCACATCGCTTGAATGGAATAGTGCCATCTGCATACTAAAGATAAGAGACTTGGAAATCTGACTTATCCACCCTAAAACCATCAATTAAACCCGCAGCTAACCCTTTATTAAGCATCTTGCTTAAAGCTTCAACCACCACCACGAATATATAGGGAGAGAGCAGGTCACCTTGTTGCAGGCCTCTTGTTGCTGGGGTAAAAAAGCCTTTTGGTGATCCATTCACCAAGAATGAAAACTTAGGCGACTTAACTCTGCACGCTATGAATTCCACCGAGTTGGAAACCTCCCTGAAGCATCTCCCATTTCTTTCTTCCCATATGGACCACCAAACAGCCAGAAGAGCCATTCTCCATAACGATGTCCTATGCTTGCCTAATCTGACTCTGTGCCAAGCCTTTAGAAGCTGACCTGTCCTGTCAAAAAAGGACCAATTGATTCCGAAGGGGCTTAAAATTTCTGGCCATATTTGCTTGATATAGGAACAATGAACAAAAAGATGATCAACCGATTCTTCATCCACCATGCAGCATGGGCATACATTAACTAAAGACATCCCCTTTTTTTTTCAAATTGTCGACCATAAGAACCTTCTTCTTTCCAACCAGCCATACAAAGGATGCAATCTTAGGGGGGAACAGAATATCTCCAAATCTAATTTGTCAGGGGTTCTTCTTTGGGAGAAGAATCGCTGCCCAAAAAATTGTATAATGAATATCTACAAATCTCATTAAGCTTTAGATATCACGCTAGCTAAAACAACCTGAAATCTGGTGGCTAAAGTTTTGGCTAATATTTTATAGGGACCCCCAAAAAGACTAATTGATCTAAAATCCCTCATATATTTCGCTACTTCCTTTTTGGGTTGGTAGCAATAAAAATTGCGCCAAACTTCATGAAATTCATTGAAAACCCACAAAGTAACCTTTTACCAACACCCTGAATGTCTGGAAGAAAGCTAAAGGGAATTCATCCGGTCCAAGGGCCTTGTCACCAACTAATTCCTCTACTGCTACCTTGACTTCCTCTTTAGAAACTGCCTTTTTCAACAATTCCACTTCCTTCGAAATTTTGTCAAAATGCAAATTGTCTAGCCACAACCTCTCTCCCACCCTGCTCCAGTAAGGTCTTTGTAAAACTTAATATTAGTGGCACACATCTTCAATTTGCTCTCAACCCTCTTTCCATCCACCAAAACACATTTGATCTTGATAGTTCTAGCACGAGCACCAACCATTGCATGAAAGAATTTTGCATTTTTATATGCTTTGGGCCAAGTCGCCCTAGACCACCGTCTCCATTTGATTTCCTCTTCCGTCAACATAGAATTGTACATAGCAGAATAATTGTACTAAAGAATTTTCTTTTTCCAATAAATCCATCCCCACTTCCTTGATATCGAGAGCTTGAATATTACATAATAGAGAACCCATTCCGGCTTCCTAGTTCCCAGGAACCTCTTTCTTCTACGTTAATCTTACCATTAAGTGATTTGAGTTTTTGAAACAACGAGAATCCCTCTACTAAGAAAGATGGCCACGATTCCCTCACCAACTTCAAAAATCCCTCAATTTGAAACCACAATAATTTGAATGTAAAAAAGTCGCGGGCCCCAATCATCCTCATCCACCTCCAAAGCTACCAGACAATGGTTGGAAATCGGCCTTGAAAGATCTCTTTGATGCACGAGAGAGTAATTCTCCACCCAATCTATGGAACTAAAAGAAGGGTCCAACTTTGATTTAACCACTATTGATTGCCCATTTGTCCAAGTGTACTTCACAACCCCCATAGGTAAATTCACCATCTCATCCTGAACAATCCAATTAGAAAACTCCCTCACGCTCTGAGAAATGCAGCCCCCACTCAATTTCTCAAACAAAAACCAAACAGCATTGAAGTCTCCTCCTACACACCATGGCAATTGCCATTTGTTTCGACATTCATCCAACTCTACCCAAAACTGCGGACATCGACCCGAACTATTCAGCCCATAGACCGCTACGAATACCCAGTAAAAACCTGATAGCAAATATTTCACAATCATTGAGATGAAAAGTGCCCACACCATCAATCCTCCCTAACACAAACCTTGGCATCCCAAATCACTAAAATGCCCCCATTGATCCCCCTGCATCTAGCACCACCCAATCTTTAGCTCTAGCTCCCAAATAATCCACTAACCTCTAATTAGTCAATTGCATCATTGTTTCTTGAAAAGAGACCACCAAGCTTTAAAACACTCACACATGTCCCTAATCTAAAGCCTTTTTGCCAAAGTATTCAAAATTGGTTACGTAACAGCCGTAACGGTAACGGTAATGGTAATGGTTATAACCGTAACAGAAAAATAGGCTGTAACATTCCCGTAATGGCCCGTAACGGTCCTGTAACAGTTTTTTTCAAAAAACAAAAAAAAAAAAGGCCGTAATGGCCGAAACCGGGGCCGTAACGGCCGTTACGGCCCGTATCATAACGGTAACAGTGGTGGTCGTTACGGCCACCGTTACCGTTTTGGAACACTATGCTTTTTGCAAGCAGCCAATCCCTTTACATTCCAACTGACTATCTTCATTGATTAACTTTTTAGACCCTTTTACCCTTGTTTTCACATCTAGGAGAAGCCCTAACTTTGTAATTTATAGAAGACACTACCTTTCCAGCTCCATCCTCCCCTTGACAGATTTTTCATTTTGTCCACACTGAACCTCTTGAACCTAATGTCCCCATTCCTCTGCATGCTGAAACAGAGCAATAAAATCATCTTTGCAACTGCCGAAGGAAACCCCCATCATTCTCCCAACATGCCCAATAGCCTCCATAATCCATTTCATGCCCAAGCTATTGAAATGCATCCCTCTTTCCCCACCAGTGTTCGAAATATCGATACTATCGGCCGATATTATCGGTATCGCACCCATGCGAGACGATACTTCGCCGATAACACCCGGAAGATACAAAAAAAACCCTAACTCCAGATATCGTGCGATATATCGTCGATATCTTACGATACAGCGACGATATCGCCGATACAACCCACCCCGATTTAGATATCATGGTATTTCCGCCTCCATTATTGTCGGAAATCGACAAACAGAGTCACGGACACTCACGGGTGCGTTTGCAGGGAACTCACGAGTCCCACTGTAGCCAACAACCCACAACAATAAAAAGTCGATGCCGTGGGTTGCTGAAAATCAAAATTTTTTGAATGAGAGTGAGAGAGAGAGAGAGAGAGAGAGAGAGAGAGAGAGAGAATACCTGTAGCGGTGATCGGAGGTGGGCCATTCGACAGGTAAGTACCCTGTATCCCCCTTTCTTCCAAAATTTCTTGCTATTTTCTTCATTTTTTCTCTTTCTTCGCCGATTGGAGCGTGCCAGTGCGGATTTCTCGGAGATTCGGCGAGAAATCGGGCCGGATTCGACAAGATACCTCATCCGGAGCCTTCGCTGCGTGAAGGGGAGGGAAATCGCTTGTCGAAATGGAGAAAATGAAGAAGACGGGCGCGGGAGGGGTGAAAAGAGGTCGGTCCGGGACTCCGGATTGCGTACTGAGTAACTCAGTACGCTCTTATCGTACTGAGTAAACTCAGTTGGGCCCACCGTGAAAATAAGTGGTTTATCCACACCGTTCATACATTTTTTCAGCTCATTTAAGGGGTTGAACCCAAAGTTGAAGCATATCCAACTCTCAAGTGGATCATACGACAGGAAACACTGGGAATAATGATTTCCACCGTTGAAACCTTCCTAGGCCTTACAATGATGTCTATTTGTCATCCAAGCTGTCAATAATATCACAAAGACATGGATGAAAAAAAAAAAAATATAAGCTTAATACAAAAATTCTATGACACTCAAGAATTTTGCAACGGTATAAGTTCAATTCACACTGTTTCATGTGGTGTGGTGCATTTGAGCTTTGGATATCCTTCAATTTTGGACCCATATCATAAAATTATCTAATAAAATAGATGGACGGACTGGATAAAATACATAGGCATGGTGAACCCCACAGAGTTTACTCAGTACGCTCAGCGTACAGAATCCCAATTAACAGGGAATTTGCGCGGGTGTGATTTGCTGAGCACGTGCCAATCGTGCTCAGTAAACTCAGTTGGGGCCCACCTTCAATGTATGTGGTCTATCCACACCGTCCATATGTTTTCCCATATAAATTAAGGGGTCGATCCAAAAAACATTTTGTAAGGTGTGGCCAAAAATGGTATTTCAACGGTGGATGTTCAATTCAACTGTTTTGTAAGGTGTGGCCCATTTAAACATTGTATATGGTTTATGTTTGGCCTAAAGCCCTGAAATTATCTGTTAAAAGGTATGGACGGAGCGGATAAAATACATAAATATCATCATCTGTTGTGTGGCCCTCAAGAAATTTTTAATGGTGAACATCACTCTCTCCATTGTTTTATGTGGTGGGGTCCAGTCGAGCTCTGGATCTGACTCATTTTTTGGTTCACGCCCTAAAATGATCTGTTAACATGGATGGACGGTGTGGATAGAAAAAATACATCATGGTGGGACCCACGTAACTTGGTAACGTAGCTTCAGTAATCCGCTGGAAGCGGATTGCGTATGCGGGACGTGGGCTGGTGGTCAGTGCTCTGTGGGCCCCACCATGATGTATGTGTTTCATCCATTCCGTTCATCCATTTTTAAATATCATTTTATTGCAATCAACTCAAAAATGAGAGGGATATAAATCTCAGGTGGACCACACCACATGAAAACAATAATGATTGGATATACCATTTAAATCCTCCTATGGCCCACTATACTGTTTATTTGACATCCAATCTGTTGATTAGGTCATACAAGCCCAGATGAAGAGAAAAAACAAATATTAGCTTGATCCAAAACTTTTATGGCCCCCAAAATGTTTTTAATGGTCTACCCTCATTTAACACTGTTTCCTGTAATGTGGTCCACTTGAGATTTGGATATATCTCATTTTTGGACTTATACCGTAAAATGATCTGTAAAAACAGATGGATGGCATGGATGAAACACATACATCATGGTGTGACCCACATAGCACCAACCACCAGCTATTGGTTGGTGTCAGGGGACGTGGATTGCGTCCTACCCCCGCCTCGGACGGTAATCCGTCCGGGCAGGGCTCTGTGGAGCCCACCGTGACGTAACTGTTTCATCCTGCCGTCCAACGATTTTTTCAGAAAATTTTAATATGTGAACCAAAAAATGAGGCAGGTTCAGGGCTCGAGTGGACCACAATGTGGGGATTGAACGTCCACCATTAAAAGCTTCTTTGGGGCCAGAGAAGCTTCGGATCAAGCTGATATTTGTGTTTTAAGTTCATCCACGTCTACGTGACCTTATGAATAGGTTTTATGGTTAAAAAAACATCACGTGGGCCCTTAGAAATGTTTCAACGGTGGGTGTCATATCACGTGGGCCCTACTTTAGACACTAGGAAGGTTTCAACCGTGGAAATCATTATTCCACACCGTTTCCTATGTAACGGTCCACTTAAGCTTTGTATTTACTTCAATTTTGGGATCAACCCCTAAAATTATCTGTAAAAATGGATGGACGGTGTGGATAAATCACATAAATTCCTGTTGGATGACAAATAAACATCATTGTTGGGCCTAGCAAGGTTTCAACGGTGGATATCATTATCCCTGTTGTTTCCTGTGGTATGGTACACTTGATCTTTAGATATGATTCAATTTTTGGCTCAACCCCTTAAATTAGATGGAAAAAAGAATGGACGGTGTGGATAGATCACATACGTTCAAGGTGGGCCCAACCCACAGAATTGCCCGTTTTGGGCTAGAGACGGGCAGGGGTAGGACGCAATCCGCGTCCGTGCAAAGACGAGCACTGATGCTCCTTGAGCTCCAGTTGCTCGAACGGTTCAAAGGAGATCAAAGTTACGTGGGCCCAAAGTGATGTATTTATTATATCCACACCGTTCATCTATTTTTGGAGATCATATTAGAGCATTATCCAACAAATGAATCATATCCAAATATCAGCTGGACCACACCACAGATGGCAGCGAAACACCGTTAAACAATTTAATTGGCCTTCGTGTAAGATCAGTTGGCCCAAAATGATAAAACATCACTTAGAAAAATGTACCTGAGTAATCTCGACTTAGTGGAGGATAATTTTCTAACCCTTCTCCATATGAAAAGACATTTTAAGTAAAGTCACGGTGGCCCACACATGAACTTATGGTTGACATTCCATTCACACTATTGCATTTGAGTGGTAAATGTAACTGATTTTTTACCTCAAGACCTGATAGTGAATATAGAATATGATGAATGGAGTGAATTTTACACTTAAAATATGGTGGCCCACATTGACTTGAGTGTTGTAGAGAACTCTCTCTCTCTCTCTCTCTCTCTCTCTCTCTCTCTCTCTCTCTCTCTCTCTCTCTCTCTCTCTCTCTCTCTCTCTCTCTCTCTCTCCTCCTTGTTCAATGTTTTTCACAATAATAAGGGTTTCATGGTAGACATTCAATTCACATCGTTTGCCTTCGTGTGGTCCACATGATTTTTTAGTAAGCTTCATTTTTTGGATAAAGACTTATATAATATTATTTTACAGAGAAAATATGTCAGGAGGAAGAGGAGGTAGGCAACCTGATATAGGGTGGAGGTACGGTCAGCCCATTCCCGATAATCGATTCGAGAGTATTTGTAATTTATGCGGCCATGTATCGAGGAGTGGTGAGGTAACCCGCTTAAAGGAGCATTTAGCGGGAGGGTATCGCAATGTTGTGGATTGCTCAAAGTGTCCACAAGATGTGCGAGAACAGTTGGGGAACCACCATATGAAAAAAAAAATGTGAAGACAAACGATGAACAACATGCACGGGAGAGGGAGATTAGGGAGGAGTTGGGGCGACCACCATATGCAGGTGAGGATGATGTAGTGGATCTCGAAGATGATGATGATGATCCCGAATACAGGCGCGCAATTCAAGAGTCCATACGGGATCGATGGGAGAAGGATCAAGATAGGAGGTGGAATACAAGTAGGCCTCGATTTGAGGGGTCTATCCATGAGCGTGGTGGGGGGAGTGGAGCAGGGGAGAGTGCTAGGGGTGGATCAGGGGAAGGAAGTAGGCGATGAGGAATATAAGGCATGGGCAGGAGTAGCAACATGCGAGTGCCGGATCTACCTTCGGATCCGAGGATGTACAAAGAGGCGGGAGGGACACAAAAGAAAATAAAGGAGATGTTTAGTGGAGGGGATGTGAGGAAAAAAGTTGAAAAATTTATAGCAAAATTTTTTATATACGGTCAAATCCCCGCAAATGCCGCAGCAAGCCCGCACTTCAAAAATATGATAAGTGAAGTGCAGTGTGGGGGAGAGGGTGTGTAGCCGCCTACACCCGCACAGATCATGGGAAAATACTTGGATGATGAACATGCAGAAATGAAGACATACGTTGATTCGTATCGGCAGTCATGCGAGATGTACAGTTGTACCGTCATGTGTGACGGTTGGACCGGACCGACGAAGATGTCGATTATAAATTTTTTGGTTTATTCCAGGGGACGGGCGGTGTTTCTAAAGAGTATAGATGCGAGTAGTAAGATCAAAGATTATAACTACATTTACAAACTAATGCACAACATCATGCAAGATGTTGGGAGCAAAAATATTGTGCAGTTTGTTACGGATAATGGGAGTGCATTTGTTAAGGCGGGGAAGGATATTCAGAGCAAGTATCATATGTATTGGACCCCCTGCGCAGCCCATTGCATCGATCTCATGCTGGAGGGGATCGGGGATCGGAGATAGGCCGTCGGTGAAGACTGTAATTACTGATGCACGACTCATAACAAACTTTGTATACAACCACGGCTGTTATTAGCAGCAATGCGCGAAAGGTGTGGTGGGGATATAATGCGCCCCGAAGCGACGCGATTCGCCACAAATTATATCGCCTTAAGTAGCCTTCTCAAACACAAACAAGAGTTACGAGAGCTTTTCGCCTCTCATGATTACGTAGAATGGAAAAGGAGGTTGATGAAAGTAACCTATAGAATTGAGGAGCTGGTGCTGGGAAAGACATTTTGGGATAAAGTGCGTGGTGTTGTGGGTATTCTAGAGCCCATTTATGTGGTGTTGAGGATGGTGGACAATGAGACAAATCCGTCGATGGGGTCGTATCCGTCTATACAACTAATGAAAGATGCCATCATGGTTAAAGCTCCCAATGCATATAAGTGGGTGCATGCAATAATAGACGACCGTTGGGAAAGGACGCTTTCTCACCCACTACATCAGGCTGGTAAGTACCTAAATGGATTTTTTTTTCCATATGCAATAATAAGCGAGGGTTGTACTGATGTGTATATGTAGGTTTTCAGCATATTTCCTAAATCCCAAATACCACTACAGCCGGAACCTCTTCGAAGATAATTCATTAAAGAGGGTTGTGCATGAGGTGTACGATCACTTATTCCCCGACTGTCCGGGGAAAGATGCCTTTGGTAGTGAGGTAAATATGTTCCGCACTTACATTATCCTTATCTTCATCTCGATTATTAAATACTTATTCTAGTTGTTATACGCTATCAACAGATTGTTAAATTCCGCGACGCAGTTGGGATGTTTGGGTGTCACCCTGCAGTGAAGTCAAGGAATGCCATGATGCCATGTGAGTCACTGTAGTAAACTTAACATTTATATTATTTTCAAAATTTTAGGATAATGAAAGAATCTTATGATACATAGGCGAATGGTGGTCCATGTATGGGACTGACTGTGAGGTTTTACAACGACTGGCTGTCCGTGTGCTTGCACAGACGGTGTCCTCGTCACCCTGTGAAAGGAATTGGAGTACATTCTCCCTCATACATACAAATAAACGTAATAGAATAGGGTATGAGAGGCTTCAGAAGCTAGTGTATTGTCACTACAATATGAAGTTACGAGAGAGGTTGCTCCGCTCGGAAGGAAGAAGAAAAGCACAGGAAGACCCACTAGACTGATGACGGTCGGACAGCATGCATATGCTGAGGATGCGGAGGATGACATAGTTTACCAGTGGGTTAGGTCGGATGACTTAGATACCTCGGATGGGCGACCAGAGCCACATATTGCGGCAGAAGCAGAGACACAAGGGATTGATGTTGACAAACATGTGGAGCAACAGAGGTCTCCTAATAAGGCATTCGACCCATTAACGAGGAGTCCGGAGGGCAGCCCGCGGCATTCACTATCACGAGGGACACGTGGTGGGGAAACATTATCTGACACTGAGACTCAGTCAAAGAGTAATGCGGGAAATGAGTCCGATGATGATGATGGCGACGATAAGGGTGACGATGACTCTGATGACAGTAAGGATGATGATGATGATGATGATGGTGGTGGTGGTGATGGTGGTGACACGGGTGGGAGTCAGGATAAGAGGCCTCTTAGCCCTTTTACCGGGGAGGAGAATTTCGATCATTCCACGCAGGACACTGACCATGGTTCTCGTCCAGGAGAACCACGACCTCGTCTTGTTTACAATAAGACATACACGCGTCAAAAGCTATTGCAGAAAAAGAAGACTAATAAACTTTCAGATTTTGAGAAGCTGCTGGCAAAATGCATGAGGGACACAAGCGTTCGTGGCGGGCGAGGTGGCTCTAGATTTGGATCACGGACGAGGGAGGGGAGCTCGAGCTACAGGCCACAACATGAATCTGGATCACAAACACTAGAGAGTAGCTTGAGTTCTGTGTCACAGCATGGGCATGGATATGGACCTAGTGGATATGCGACGAGTGACTCCAGCAGTTACGGCACATCATTTTTCAACCCTGGCCAAGAGTTCACTTCTGCATATGGACAAGGATATGAGCAGCAGTATGGATATGGCCAACAATATGGATACCAAGGAGCTTCATATCTACCCTTTCCAGATCCATATCAGTTACAGACTGTGACGATTACGCAGTACCCACGAATGGGCGTATTATTTCAGTTCGGAGAGAATGAGTACCAGCGTTATGTCAGGGAGTATCTTAACTGGTACCACTCTTCTATGACCTGGGTACAATATTGTGGATTAGTGGAGCAGCGGTACTATGCCCAGCCACGTCGAGATGGAGATGATGATTATGAGCCACCACGCAACTCTATGTGGGTCTAGACCACAACTAGTCCTCATCAAAGAAATGTATATTTATCAGATTTTACTTCTTCAGTTCTTATTTTGTTTTTCAATGAATTGGTTGTGTTTTCATACATGACTATGTATATTTATATATCATGCATTCAATTTAAATATAGTTGCATTAGTTCAGTTAAACATCGCATAACTTAGGACCCTATACAAAGGAAATTTATTATGTGCATCTTTTTTTGAGATATTATGATTTAAAAGTGTGTATTAAGGGCCTTTTTAACAATCCCCAAAGTTTCATTAAAAAATTCAACCATTTTCCCAATGTTTCCCCATGTTTCCCAAAAAGATCGATAAACTATGCAATACAAACGATATATCCCGTGCGATAACCGATACGTATCTATATCCCAAGGGTGCGATACATTGTGCGATACCGATATTTCGAACACTGTTCCCCACAACTGGAAAAACACAATTGCAAGTAATTGACCTCTTATCGATCTGAGTCTCCTCACCATTGTAGGAATACATTTGCAACTGGGGAACCTTCAAAGCTTCTAATAGCATGTCTCCGACCAGTTGCAATTCCAGAACTGCTGACATCTCAGCCACCACTACTGTCATCAAGACCTAAATCGATGGCACCAAAGACTGCTCCACCATGCCAGCATCAAATATCACCACAGCCTTTTTGCAATCTTCTTAAGGACCGAAAAAAAAAAAAAAAAAAAAAACAAAACTCCCGCCTGAAGATTCCATGCAATGGAGGGGGGAGGAGGAAAGACGAACTCTAAGAAAAGCAACGAGACAAGCAATTACTAGCAACCATCGCTTCCCTCACCATCTTGCTCCTCGAAGGCGGATGAGACTGTAATTGTTGAAAAACTTAAGTGCTCAACCACACAATTTTCAATAGTTAAATTCTCGACACGAGTGACATCATACGTGCGTGCCAATACCAATTCGAAATTACCACCCGCAACGGGGCCAAGTGTGATACATCCATGTTAACCATCCACTAAATATTAGCCAACTGACCACTTACAATATCGGTTCATTGTATTTTTGCTTTAAATCTAGGGTGATCCCTCAATTTAAAATGTTTAATTTGAGCTATATATGTCACATATTCAATTTCTGAGTGCATGCACATGAACCATCATACCCTGCCATGAGTATTGGAGTTTCTCTTTAAAGAGAGATGCCCTTTTTCTGTTCCCAACGCAACCCTAGTATCTCAAACAAATATGGAGATGACGGCATTAGAGAGAACATAGTTTCAAGAATGAGACAATTTATCTGCAAGGAGTCCTGGAACTTTTGACATGAATTCGCAGGCAGTAATGAGAGTCGCTGAAGATGCAGGATCCACAACAAAGAGCAGAAGCTATCTTAGGACCCAAAGCAGGAACACCAATAGATGATCGGATAAGCTAAGTTTAAAACCATAAGAAAATGGCAATCATGAATTTCATAAGCAAAAGCAAACAACAGGTAGAAAAATTTGCACAACTACAAAGTTACTCTTTTCTATCCATCTTCCATGGGGAAACCATCTCTAGCTATAATCTTCGTTAACAAATTGATTAACAAATTTAGAGAAGGGTTGAGAGATAGAGAAGGATATTGCTCATAGAATGAGAGCTGGATGTATGAATTGGAGATGTGCCTTTGGAGCTTTTTGTGACCACCGCATGCCAATGAAACTGAAGGGGAAATTTTATAGTATAGCTATAAGACCAGCCATCCTATGACAGAATGTTGGGCCGTCAAGGAACAACATGCTTATAGGATAAGCATAGCAGATATGCCAATCTTGGGATGGATGAATAGCCAGACAAGGATAGAATTAGTAATGAATGCATTCAAGGAAACTTATGAGTAGCACCAATGGGTAATACGATAAGGGAAAGTAGAGTTAGACAGTTTGGCCTGTGCAATGGAGACCAGGAACTGCAACAGTTACAAGGAGTAAGTTGGTTCAAGTTCAGGGCTCTAAAAGGGCAAGAGGAACTTCCAAAAGGATATGGGTGGAGATAGTAAGAAAAGACCAGAAGACCTATGAGTTAACTGAGGGTATAGTCCATGACAGAGTAGAATGGCATAACAAGATTCTTGTAGCTGACCCCAAATAGTAGGGATAAGTCTTTGGTGATGATTAGCAATTTAAAGAGGTAAATGACATTAGAGAAATAAAAGCAAATATTGCTCCCTGACCTGGAGCTGGAGCCCATTCAACCCCAGGTACAGCAGCGATGGCAGGAGGCGCTGCAACATCTGGTGTCCACTGGGCATCACTGATTTGGGCCATTTGGGTAGGCCACTGATCACTTTGAAGCCCAAGAGCAACTGTTGTGTACTCATTGGCTCCAAAATCAGGGGCCGCAGCAACTTCCTCTTCCTCTTGTTCCTTCGCCTCCTCTGGCTCCCTGTAGAAAAACAAATCCACCTGCAAGTACAACAGCAGGATTTTGAGAAATAAAATGCACTGTTCCTCTAAAAATGGGCATGAGGAAGGAGAAAACAGTCAATTTTCATAAAGCTGAGACAAAACAAAAAATCAATGCAGAGTTCATCTTTAAACATCAGCAGAAAATCAAGATATCGAAAGTCAAATCAGAACTGTCAAGGGAATTTTAAGTGATTTACGGAATCACATCACTCGGTAGACTGGTAGCAAACAAGGGGAATCAAACACGCTTTTGGACAATGAAAGAAAAGAGCAGAGAAACCAAAAGATGCTCGATGCCATTGACATGAAGCTTCAAGAAACTGAAAGGATGCATGGCCAAGAAACTAAAATTAATGTCCAAAACTTCAGCTTGATGCAGAAGCCTGCCTTCAAAAGTATCTGAATTACAATGGAAAACCAACCACTTCAATACAAATCATACCAACTCAGTTGCATTTTACAATATCAGCATTTGGGATTGGTACTCAGAGCCAGGTAAACTGAGACGGCACAGCTCTGCCGAGTTCTGTTTCAGTCAGTGGTTTTTAACACTAAACGAGAAACTTGTCAGCAAAATCTACCCAGTAAGAGATCTGCCGTGTATCCATTGGCTTGGTCTTAACAGGACTCAGAGAAAACACTATCCCAAACACAAGTAAAATGGTAGAATAAGAGAAGTTATTATGCGTCTTACCATCACATCCCATTTCTGCCCAGGAAGAATAGTACCACGCATCTGCAAGACCATCCTTGCTAACATCCAGAACAGACAACCAATGCTGTGTTTGCCCTTGTTGTTCGCTGGAATTCCAATATCAACATACCGCATTGGCGAATCCGTATCACAGAAAGCAATGGTCGGAATGTTCCCTAGTGCAGCTTCCTTAATAGGCTGCAATTTGGCAGCAAACATGAGCAACAAATGGTTCAGCACACATGATGAAACCCATTTATATCACAAGCAATGTTACATAGGTCTATGTGAAAAGATAAAGAGGGTTTTCCTTTGTGGCACATGCACCAGTTTATGCAAGATCTGAGCAATTCATCCAGAGGGGTTCACGACGTGGATGCCCTGATTAAAGGGGAAAAAAAAAAAAATACTCTGGGCCAGGCATCCATGTGAAATGAACAGTTTGAGAAAACTGACCAACCGTACATATACCTACATGCATCACTTCCTGGATATGTGGACTGGCCTGATGGGTTCCACCTGATGAATGGCCAAACAGGTACCACGAAAAGAACCCATGACCCTCTTCCCATGCATCTGGATCTTACCTGGTGGTCGGTTCTAGGATCAGTGAGGATGAGAAGGCGAGGCTCGTTGAAAGATGTTTGAAGCTGATTGGTGAATGTTCCAGGCGTGTGTCGCCCTGCAATTGGATGAGCACCTGTGTACTGTGCAAACTTGAGAACAGCTCTCTGACCATAAGGTCTTGCAGATTGAACAATAATGTCTTGTGGGTTTTCAATAGCAACAATAACCCTCGCAGCCAGCTGGAGTTTCTCCCATGTTTTACCAAGGTTGATGATGAAGATACCTGGGCATCAAAAGCCAGACGAATTGAAGTTTAGAAGTTTGCAAATAGCCACAATTTAGTATAAAAACACATCTTAGTTGATTTTGAATATTCTCCTTCTTCCCAGAGGGCAACGAATATTGTTAAGAAAGGGCCCAAATGGCAAGCGACCCTCTCATCACTCATAGGAACATAGAAACAGCTCACTACCCAAAGTTTGTCATATAAACATTAAAGAATAATAGCACAACACACTGCACCATGGAACTGTATGGTGCACCTAGCTCTGCCAAACAATTCGACCTTCCAATAGGATGGCTCACCTCGTTCATGGACGATGGTTATCGTTCGTGGACAATAAAGCCCATTACAGTTGTATCATTCATGGACGTACATATTTGACAATACTTACTAGCATTGCAAGATGTATCAAACCTTGCTCG
Source organism: Magnolia officinalis (assembly GCA_021015155.1). NCBI lineage: Eukaryota > Viridiplantae > Streptophyta > Magnoliopsida > Magnoliales > Magnoliaceae > Magnolia > Magnolia officinalis. The sequence goes on from JAJHSJ010000009.1 coordinate 1,582,205, forward strand.
AAAGCCCCTTAGTGATGTAGAACGGGTCGCGGAAAAGGCCCGGTCGATGACAAAAGTGATCCGGACTATCGGACCTTAGATTGGGTGTATCTCACAATCCGGAATGAGTTATCGGGCGTAAAATATATGATTTTGGGGTAGAACGAGCTACTTTAGCCACCCAACCCCGCTACGCCGGGTTGCGCAAGCCGGATTTGCAAAACACCCCTGGATCGATGGTCATTTCCCTATTTTAATTCCGTTTTTACTATGAATAGTAAGTTTTAGTTTGATTATAACTCTTCATCCGTTGGGCTTTAGGAGTTGTGTCCAACGTGAAAAGAGCTTAGAACAGCTTGGCGAAGCCAAATGGGACACTTATTATTTTTGGCCGAAAACCTTGCGCACTAGTAGACATCACGACCGTTTATAAATAGTAAGTTTACTATTTATAGTAAGTTGCGAATTCTAGGAGTTTTAGTTGTAATTTGCTTCTGATTTCTCTCCCACTGATTGGTATCCCTATTTAAGGGGTTGTGAACTTGTTTATTTCATTCATTAATCAATTTCGAATTTTATAGAATTTATTTTCTATTTTGCTTGCTTTCTTTCTCTTGGATTCGAGAAGCCTCTGTGAGGAGTCCAGAGAAGTTCCATGGATTCGGAACAGTTATCCTCTTGAGGAAGACGGTGCTCAACCTCATCACGTTCATCCCTGCATCACTCAGCCAAAGAATCACACCAATATGTTGCTGCAAACTATGAAATTGGAAGAACCCAAGCTCGCTTCATGAAGTTCCATGACCACCAAAACATCTTTGCTGTAAACATGGCACTTTTGTGTGCTGATGTGGACAGTTGTTTCGGCATGCAACCATGTGGATGGACCATAACCCAAAAGGCAAAGGCGATCAGGATGTTCTATCCACCCAAACAATGGCACTAGGGATGCAGATATCCAAAGTAAATGAGAAGCAACAGTCCACATTCATCATGCAAAAATCACAATGACGAGAGGGTCAGAGCCGTCCAATCACTACAGTTTTTGGCCTACAGCCCATCAGCGAGGTGGTCAGACAGATCAATGGCCCCAATCACCATGCAAGGGTCAGCACTTCAGATAACGTCTCTGAAGCATGCATTTAAGTGTCATTCATCGTTATGCGATGTATTCAGGATTTTTAATAAAATGAAACTAAAATCCTCCAGATAAAATAGATTACGGATCTGCCTTTGACAAAATGAAGAGAATGAAAATGGAAAATAAGATTTTCATTTATTATTTTTTAAAAAAATTAAGTTACCGTCGCTTCTTCTCTTGAAGACGTAGCGCTCCATCTGGAAATCGCAGTTCTTGGTCCCGAGATGCACGTCCGCCGCGAGCATCATCTGAATATCTGCCTCTTTCTGTGATAATCCCTTGCTTGCCATCTTCTCTCTCTCTAGGGTTTTTGAAGAGAACTAGTGTGAGAAAACCCTAACTCTCTCTCTCTCTCTCTCTCTCTCTCTCTCTCTCTCTCTCTCTCTAAGGTTTTTGGAGAGATCTGGGGTGAAGTAACCCTAGCACTCTTCTTCTCTTTTCTCTTCTGCTGAAAAGCGAATACGAGAAAAAGTACTGAAGCGGGAGAGGAGTGAGGTAAATAGCCCGGAACCCTAGCACGAAGGATGCCAGATTGGCACTTGTGTACGAGAACATGCCTGGCTTGGAAGTCAGAAGTAGACACGCTCCACTCATTAGGTAGGCCACTCGTGCGTTTTCAATGTACACCGTCCCATTTTTCACATACATACATGCACGATCCGCAACAAAACGAGATTGGCTTGTATATTATATACGTGTGTCACGTCGGCACGTGTCCTTTCAGTCTTCAGTTGCATTTAGGGCTAGGAGTGGAGTGGAGTGGAGTGGAGTGGAGTGGAGTGGGGTGGGGTGGGTCGGGTTGGGTCTAGTTGCTGCTCAACCCTAACCCAACGCAAGGTTTCTGTACCTCCACCCTGACCTGACCCGACCCAACCTAACCTCAGTTGAAAATTCATAACCCGAGCTTAACCCAAGTAAGCTCAGTCCGGTTGATTGGGTAGATATGTGATAATATTTTTGTTATCAAATTAGTTTATTATATTTTTAATGTCTTTTTTTTTTGACATACAATTTTATTAATTATATATTTAGTTATTTATCGTAAAGAACTTGACTTTTTTTTCTAAATAAATAAGATAAAATATAGGACAACAACTGCTTTAAACATCATGCTATGTAACAAGCATTTTATTTGGGAGAGATAAATCTAGTGTATCTTATTAGCTTGAGTCATAAAAAATGATGTAGGCCAATGAAACCTGACAGCACTGATCTCTTGTGCCTTTAACACAAACGATTCATGCTCAATTATAATTTATAAGTAACTTATATATTGATCGGGTTCAGGTTGGGTAAGGCAACCCAAGCCCGACCCAAGTTTTATCGGGTGGGTGTTTATATAGCCCAAGCCCGAGACCAAACCCGATGCATCATGCCCAAGCCCAACCTAATGTCGGGTCGGTCACAGGTCAGTCGGGTTGAACCTGCCCGACTTTCAGCCCTAATTGCATTGGCAATGCCTCCACACTATCCAAACTGCTCAAACGGCGACCCCCGAACCTTAACGGTGGCCCATGGGGCAGGATTGGGCCTTGCATGTATGGACCAATTAATTGTGTGTGGCCCACTGGATTAACGGATGGATTAGGAACATTCATGCCCGAAATAGCAATTCGATGGATTTTCAAACCGGGGGAGGTCAGGTCAGGCCCAACCAATATTTGGGCCTTAGGGTTGGACCTGAACGCTGGGCTCTGTGACAGAATGGGATGGGCCTAACACGGCCCACCCAGATTGGCCCATCGCCACTCCTAAGTGGCAGTGCTAAAACTAGAATGATTGAACAATCCTGATTCCTAACCTTTGATCGGTGGACCTTTTTGTGATGAATTGCACTGATCACTGGTCATCAGTTTGGATTATGATTTTTTGAGCTTCAGTTCAGTGTGTTCTTTGGAGCATGACCATACACTATGGCTAGGCCCATCCCATTCAGACATGAATGTTCCCAATGGATAGTTTGGGTTGCGGTATGTATCATATGGATAGGATCGTCTGACGGAGAATACTGAGACATGACCTACGACATTTTGAAGACAGCCAAATAAACGGCTTGGGTTACAAAAAAAGGGTCCCACTTGTAACATCACATACTAAACCCATTGCTTTCAGTGCAAACCGGTTTTCCTTTTCTTTTTCTTTTTTAGGAGCGTACACATGGTCACAGTGCTTATAAGTGGAATCCCAACTAGCCCAGCCCAGGTAGGTTGTCAACGACATGGCCAGATGATCCAACGTGGGGTCAGGTTTGGGTAAGAATTCTTGGTTTGGATGGTAAATGGGTATTGGCTATTCTATTAGCGCCAATCCAGCGTGTATGATAAGCTCGAGATTCCACAAGCCATCTTAGGTAAAAATAGCCGAATGCAATCTTCCAAACGCCATCAGCTCTGGCTGGGGGAAAATAAAATAAAATAAAATGTGATACCCAAATAAACCATGGGTGGCTTTCCCATACACCTGCAGTGCCATTACGCTGTCAGTAAGTTGGTATGATGGACCAATTCCATGTGCTGGACGTTAATACTAACTGTTTGGGGGTGGTGAAACAAAAATTCCAACTAGAACAGCAACAATAGCTTTTATCCAGAAACGAATCAGCAGATAACAGGGAAAATGCGAGTGATATGATCCAATGGGATGCTGTCTGCAGTGTTCTTCTTGAGCTCTGGCTGGTTGAATTCACTATGGTGTAGGACGATGAGCTGGCCTCGGCCATGGCCCTTCTCTATAACCCAGCCGCTGTTGGCAACCTGGTGCTCCAAGAACTTGTCCAGAGAGAGACCTTCCACGTTAATGGCCTGTTGCCACACAAGACATTCATGTAATCCCTTCCCAAAAATATGAACGGCAGCAAAATGGCAGGCCAAAGTTTTCAAGAAATTAAAATTAAAAAAACGAAAGGAAAAGAAAAGAAAATGCCTGCATATCTTGCTTGTGTGTGTGTTTGTGAGGAAACTGCTCTTGCGCTTGCTTTGAGCAGGCGAACACAGAGCAAGGAGACTCCAGTAGGATTTATTGAAGAAACAGGCAAGTAGAGCAAGTAGGTGGAAAGCATAACAAAGGGGCACCGCAGCAAACATAAATTTTGCTGGTGCAGATGATACTGCATATCCAGGGCCCATGGTTCCCCAATCCAGACATTGATCAGATGGAGCCCATCACAGATGAGGATGCCTAAAAAATCTCCCAGACTGGAAGATCCGGATCATTAAATCCTTGGCCATTTTTCAGTCAAACATGGATGCTGGATGAATCTTTCCTTTATAATTGTAGGGCACGAATGAAGTGTCAGGATCATAAAATAGAGAGATATTCTGTACATCGCCCATCTACAGCAGGGCCCATCAGACCAATGGTCCATTCACCGACCTATGGACCCCACATGTAAAGAATCAATGCAGGTGACAGGACCTAATGTTTGACAGTTCACCCATTCAAAATGATGAAGAAAAAAGATCAATTATAAAAAGAAAAAAGTGAATCACTGATCTGGGTATTTGATGCTATGATTTAACACACAATGATTATGCAGATAGATTACATCAAATCAAAATGCAAAAACAGAAGGGATGATCAAAATCAAAGCCTACCTCTGCAAGTACAGGCCTGGGAACCTTCTGGTAAGTCAGGGAAAGGACATGAATAGCATAAGCTTGGATTGCTTGTTCAAAACCTGCATTTTTCCATTCATTTAAGCTGCAACTAAACAAAGCAGCAACAACCAAACACATGAGGCAGAAGATGGGATTTGTTACCTGGCACGACTTCGACTATACTGCGGTTCTTCGCCACCTCATCCCAGAACTGGCGGAATCTTGCCGTCTATGATCATAGAACAAGGGTAAGAATAGCATTCAAACCAGTTTCAAGAAAACATTGCGCCCAGGGCAACCGGAGATTCATACCTCCAGATAGTGTGAGAGGACAATCAATGTCTTAAATTGCTCCTCCATTTGCTGACAAACAAAAGATGGAAGAATTCGTATTTTGAAAAGAAGTGACCCATTGTTTAAATAAAGCTACAAATGTGACGATGAAAATCAACTGTTCTAATTTCAGTGAAGGCTGAAGAAAAAAAAAAACACAAGAACACACTTTTATCTACTGCTGAGAAACTGATATATGTATGATGCACGTTTGCTCCATTTGCACATGCTGAATGCTCTAAGAGCACGCATGACAGTCAGTTTCATAACCTAGAGGAAAAAGGAAATACCACTCGCTCTGGGATTAAGAAGAGGCAGAGGTTGAAGTCCGGAGCCGGCATAGCCATGAGAGCCTGTCAAAAGAAAAGTAATTGAATTAAAAATTAGATTAGTTGTAATTGAGAATATAGATTCGCATCATTCATGTTCCTTGTTTAAGCATAAGCATCATTGGACCTTAACCAAAATCCGAGCAATGATCTGGCTGCTCATGCGCTCAGGCTCAAACTGTAAAGAGAGATAAAAACAGTGTTAGTGAAAAAAACAGAACAATTTTTATTCTCTAGCATTCCTCTTAATATGTTCCACATGTTAAAACAACACACAACCCAACTTGTTCAGCCCCGAGTCAAGTCATGCGAGTCTGGGCTGAATCGGGCCAATCGGCCTTGACTTGCTCAAGTTCGGGTTGACTCAGGGTTCGAACCGAATCAGATTGAACCGAATCTGAGTCAACTCAGACGAGTTGCATCAGACTCATCCAAGTCTTAGAAGTTAAAACCATGAAACAAATAGAGATATTAAGATGCATACACACATGTGGGCAAGGGATAATGGTCCTAACCTGATAGAGACGAAGAAGGCAGAGATTTGCATCCAAACTGTATGTTTGTGATGAAACCTGTAAACAAGGATAAGGGAATTCACTGGGTTAAAAATTTTTAAAAAAAAATAATCCGTGCATGCATTAATATAAGACGAATTACGCATGTGTGTTAAGAGTTAGAACTCACAAGGAAAAAAACAGTTTATTAATTATTGAAAAAATATAGGGTGTTGACTCTCAGACAAAGCAGGTGGCTCAAGGACCTCCAAATGTACTGATACATCTTTGCATCATAAGGGACACATCTGTTTTTTTTATACCACAATTTTGGGTAATTATTGATGGAAAAGCATAAGCACATGAATTTTGTTCAAACAAACACCCCACAACCATCCAGAAACAAAATAGAGAACCCCTTTGTCTCCGTGAATCCATTCAGCCCGGGGAAATGTTCCTCGAAAAGTATAGGTTTTAAAAGAGTTCCATGCACTTTATGATCATGTGGCTTCCCTCAGGGCTTCGGCCCATTTAGGCTCTTTACGATTGTCCCACAAAAACAAAATTGTTGGATCATGGGGAACATATGCACTGATCTTCCTATTGAACCCTATGTTATTTGATGAAAGATAGAAGAAGAAAGATGATCCTCAAATCCCACTTTTGTTCACAAAATGACTCCAATCTTCACTTGAACCTTGCCACAGCCACTTGCAATAGTAGTATTTGGAACCCTGCTCTCCCCACATGCACTAGTGCGGCAGGGGTGTCTGTGAGATCCACGACATCCATCCATCCTGTACATGCCATGGCAATAAATCAAGCTGGTCTCATCATCCAGAATGCCATACATGCACATTGAAGGTGGGATGTTGGCTTTTATTAACCATCCATTTTTTCACAGACATGTTATTTAGGGTACTTGTAACGTGGTTAGCTCTGGTGTGCATTAAGGGAACAACAGGTAGGCATCACGCTACTTCATGACATGCTACACTGGGAGTAGGATCATGTGGGCCCCCATAAATACTACTATATGTAATATGGTTATATATGCAATATGGTTGTAATTTATATATCAAATGCTTCTAATGTTGAAGCTTTGCTAAGCCCACATGCGTGTGCAATAAGGCCCACATACACACCACATATGCACCAGCATGGCATTATATGTCTAAGATGCAATTCATCCGTTAGAACGGCACCGCCATATGATACGCTAGCACAATAATCAGGTTGATCCACTGGTCAGATGGGCCACAGTTTGCAAAAACAAATGTACAGCCCCGAAAAACTTATCCCAATAATCAGGCTGATCCACTGGTCAGGTGGGTCACAGTTTGCTAAAAAAATGTACGGCTCTGAAAATTTTGGCTGAAGTTTTCTAACCCATCCACCTGTTTCAAATATTTGGGCCGACCAGACTTATTTTTGGGAAAACATGTAGACAGTCAGACCAACCTGATGAATGGATTGGCTCTGCTACCTATGTGACATGCTGGCAGATGTGAGGCATATAAATGAGCTTTATAGCATTAGCACATGTGCTGCTGTGCACTTAGCAAAGCTCTAATGCTATTGTTACAAATCCTGCGTGCCTGGTACCGCATTACATGCCTACTAATGCATAAACCAAAGTATAAATCTCTACACTATAGATACTTTTTTTCTTTTTCCTATTTTTCTGAACACATGTAAATATAAATTTAAATTACAACTTTTAAAATAAGAGTATAAAACCATAATTTGGATCAGTAAAAAAAAATAGCAATTCAGATCACAAATGACACATAATCCAGTTAGCATTATTCAGCCTAGAAAACGTAGGGAGTTGACGATCAGGACAGCACTGAATGGGATGGATGAACAACCAAAAAATTCAGTTATTTTTGCCATCACACATCCTTCGCCTATTGTCTCTCTGCTCGATTGACATTTAGGTCGCTGCCCTGATTACCCTTGAAATTTGATCTCTTGTTCTTCTTCCATGATAGGGCAGCGATAAATTCATGTAGGATGTCAGCATCAATAGAAACTTATGTTTGCAACAACAGTTCGGCAAATGAACCCTCACAACCAATCATGTCTTTGAGATTTAAGGACATTGTTCTAACATTTCGGAACATGCCTCGTCAGCTATACGACACTTCAAATGAAACTGACCATGGTTTTAACCAGGCAAAAATTCCCCAGAAAATGGGAAGAAACCCCGACAAGGCCAGCTACTATGTGCATTTTCCACCCTTTTTAGATTGAGGTACTCATGCTGTATACACATGCCACATATGTATATCAATCCAAACTACCCAAACAGTCACCCCTCTGCGGATGAAACACACCCTAAAAAACACACCAATTGAACATTCTTAATTATGCGAAAAGGACTGTTGAATTTGGATTACTGATGGTTTTTTCTTAAATAATTCAATTCCTTCCCAACTGTCCACTTGATGGCCACCAATTAGATAGCTGGGGCTGCCCAATAAATGTAACTGCTTGATCCGCGACAGGGCCAACAACTATATGGTCTGGATCAAGATACATCCAAGCAACTCGTATAGTGGATCAATCACCGCTATTCATAAATGCTCAGCAAAGGTTGCATTTGTCTAACCCAGCCCCAAGATCATTATCAAACGTTCCAGATTCAGGACAACTGCTTCTTGGATATTGAGAGGGAGGGTATCGTTCGTCATTCTTACATCCCCGAAGATGCAGCACACCAAGCACGGGAGATTTTTGGGCAAGGTACATCCATTGTGGGACCCACCAGATCAAAGGTCCGGATCCCCATGCTACATGGGCCACACTTGTACAAACCAAAGGTCCAGTATATATCTCATCCGTCGTTAAAAATATGGGAACTCTGTTTTATATGGCATTGGACATTTCAACTGGAAATCTCCAAACCAGGCAATATTTCTACTCAAAATCTAAGGAAAAACAATCAAAGATGTTTTTTTTTTAAGTTAAAAAGAAAAAGGAATCCGGAGTAGTGAAGGGAAAATCGATGAAAGATCAGATGGAGTTGTGATGAGATGATTGAGAAATATATCGATCTTGCCTGTTCATTGACGTAGTTCTCGAGTTCGGGAAGGATGTCAGGATTGTACGGATTCACGGCGACCAGCTGCTCCACCGTATACGACATCTGCTGCGGATTCTCTCGCTCTCTTCCCATTGCAGAGATTTGCGGAACTCCGATCAAAGAAACCCTAGAAATTGCAGAGAAGATAGAGCGTTTGGCCTTTCACTGATAGAGAATGGAGAAAGACGAGGGTTTGGGCGTTCGGTCGGAAAGGGTAAGCGAACTGCGTACGGAGTAAACTCTGCGGGGTCCACCATGATTTATGTATTTTATCCAATCCGTCCATCCATCTTACCAAATAATTTTAACTCTTGAGACCAAAAATGAAATATATCTAAAGTTTAAGTGGACGACACAACAGGAAACAGTTTGAATTGAACTTCTACCGTTGAAAGTTTATTGGGGGCCACAGAAGTTTTGGATCAAAATGAAATTTGTGTTTTCCCTTAATCCATGTCTGTGTGATCTCCTGAACAGGTTGGATGACAGATAAACATCACTGTGGACGCTAGCAAGGTTTCAACGGTGGAAATCATCATTCCCACTGTTTCCTGTAGTATGGTCCACTTTAGCTTTAGAAAATCTTCGATTTTGGGCTCAACGCTTAAAATGAGCCTTGGGAACGGTTGGACGGCGTGGATAAATCACATACATTTGTTGTGGGCCCATCGGAGTTTACTTCGTACGATAAAAGAATGTTGAGTAACTCAGTACGCAATCAGATTTCGGAAAAAGGACGCGCGCGGCTTCGGGGGGAAAAGGATTGGCTACACCCCCCTGCCATCAGCCAAAGGCTGGTGGTCGGTGCTCTGTGGGCCTCACCATGATGTATGTGTTTCATCCATGCCGGCCATATATTTTTTCAGATCATTTTATTATAAAAAACCAAAACTGAGGTATATTCAAATCTCAGGTGTACCACATTACAGGAAACAGTGTTGAATGAGCGTCAACCATTAAAAACCTTTTGGGGGCATAAAAGTTTTGGATCAATCCGATTTTTGTTTTTTCACTTCATCTGAGACTTTATGACCAAATCAACGGATTTGATTTCAATTAAATAGTACAGTGGACCTTAGGATAGTTTTAATGGTGGATATACACTGACTATTGTTTTCCAGTGGTGTGGTCCAGATGAAATTTATATACCTCTCACTTTTATCACAAAGATCTGAAATGATCTGTAAAAATGGATGAACGGAATGGATGAAACACATACATCATGATAGGGCCCACAGAGCACCGACCACAGCCACCGGCCTGGTGGCAGGGGTAGTAGCCAATCCGTTTCCGCTTCGGTGGATCCCTACAGGACCTACCGTGGTATATTTACTTTGCATCCGTCCATCCGTTTTGAAAGCTCATTTTAGAGAACGATCGCAAAAATAAAGCAGATTCAAATCTCATGTGGACCACACCATAGGAAAGGGTGGTGATTGATCATTAAAAGTTTTGGATCAAATTGATATTTGTGTGGTCACTTCATCCAGGTCCCTGGGACCTTATCAACATGCGAAATAAACATTCCAGTGGCTCCAAAAGGTTTTTAATGGCAGTTATTTAATCACCGGTGTTTCCTGTGGTGTTGTCTACCTGAGATTTGGATGTAATTCGTTGTGGGATCATGCCATTAAATGAGCTATCAAGACAGATGGACGGCGTGGATGTTAGGTACCTACATCACGGTGGGTCCCACAGGGATGCCCTGAAAAAGGATGAAAAAAATTAAATCGGTTTGTGTACGTGGTTTATCCACGCTGTCCATCCGTTTTTAAAGATCATTTTAAGCGTTGATACCAAAATTGAAGTATATCCACACCTCAACTGGACCATACAACATGAAACAGTGTAAGTATTGATTTCCACCGTTGAAACCTTTCTAAGGCACGCAGTGATGTTTATTTTTTATCCGAAAAAGCAAATATCAGCTTGATCTAAAACTTCTGTGGCCCAAAAAATTTTCAACGGTAGAAGTTCAATTCACACTATTTACGTTAGTGTGGTCCACTTGATCTTTTTATAGGCTTAATTATTGGGTTAAAGCCCTAAAATTATCTGGTAAAATGGATGAACGGGTTGGATAAAATGTATGAATGAAGGTGGACCCCACAGAGTTTACTCAGTACGCTTAGGGTACTGAGTTAATCAGTACGCATCCGCTTCCGAAAAAAACGAAGCCCTGGAGGAGGTTTTATTACGGTGCTCCGGCTTTGTAGCATGGCGTTTCGAGTTTGTATTTGTTGCAAGTGGGGGACACGGTTGAATGATCTGGACGGTATATACCCTGATGGCAAAAATGCTAACCCTTCAATTGACGGCTCCAGAAGAAAAAGAAAATAAAGTCGCGGTAGTATAGAAAAATCACAAGAGCCATATGTTTTATACGCCTGGGATCATCCTATCTAGATTTTTGGTGCATTGTACATCCAGGGTGCGGCCGTTCGTATCAACGGTTTAGATCAAGGAACCATTAGCCCAGTTGTACGGACTGAAAATCGAGACTCTAGGTTTTCGAGATCAGGGCTCTTAGGAGATAGAACGGGCGACCAAACCCAGCACTAATGGCCCAGCCTCATATGCCCAGGGCTTGAGCCCTGAAACTAAGCCTTAGGCCTGGGTCCGGGCTGGAATATTCCTTTGAACAAAACCGTCCATGTGATGGGCCTTGCAATGGACGGAGGGGATATAAAGCTGTCATTGGGACAGGCTCAGAATAGGAAAATCAATATTTTGAAGAAAGCCGGCTAGTCAGGCCCAGCCCAATAATTCAAAGGCGGAAGCCAACCTCAGGCCCAGTCCAAATAGTTCAAGAGGGGAACAAACCTCTGCCCAGTCCATTGACAGCCCTACAAGTCGGGAAACGGATTGCCTACTCCCTCTCCACCAGCCAATGGCTGATGGTCGGTGCTCTGTGGGCCCCACCATGATGTATGTATTTTCATCCATGCCGTCCATCTATTTTTCTAGATCATTTAATGGAATCATACCAAAAATAAGTTATATTCCAATCTCAAATGGACCACATTACAGGAAATAGTGTTGAATGAACGTAGACCATTAAAAACTTTTTGGTGGCCATAAAAGTTTTGGATCAAGATGATATTTGTTTTTTCCGTATGACCTAATCAACAGATTGGATGTCAAATAAACAGTACAGTGGGCTTTAGGAGTATTTTAATGGTGGATATCTAATCACTATTGTTTTCCTGTGGTGTGGTCCACCTTAAATTTATATCTCTCTCATTTCTGATATTAAATCCTAAAATGATCTTTAAAAATGGATGAACGGAATGGATGAAACACATACATCATAGTGGGGGCCACAGAGCACCAACCACTCGACACCGGGCTGATGGCAGGGGGAGCAGCCAATCCGCTCTCCATCAGTAGGTCTCTTGGGCATTCTCGCCATCAGAAGAATGATCGGATCCTGATGCATCAGGTTGGGAATAATGTCCCCATGCTCCATATCCTTGCATAAGAAGCATGTGAATGGCTGATCCAGACCGCTGATGTTGATGGTTCTCGTAGTGGATGGTGGATGCCACAAGAAATTTCAGGATTTCGAGTCACTCAATAGTCAATACCAAAAAGCCTCATACTCAACTACACAAGTAACGTGGACGCAAGGAGCACCGGAAACACGTGTTTGAGTAGGGAGCCTATTACGTGCAGCCCCCGCCTCACCCAAGACGGTGCGGCCCTTACTATGGGCCCCACATTGATGCATGTATTCTACAACCACACGGTCCACCAGTTAGATCATTTTAGGGCATGAGCCCAAAAATTATGTAGGTTCAAATCTCAGGTGGACCATGATATGGAAAACAGTAGTGATTGAACGGTCCACCATTAAAAACTACTTAGGACCCAACGAAAATTTTCTATAATATTTATATGTCATCCAGATTGTTGATAAGGTCACACAAACCTTGATGAAGGGAAAAATTAAATATCAGCTTGATTCAAAATTTCTGTGGGGCACAAGAAGTTTTTAATGGTCACTGGATACTTTTTCTTATGATATGGTCCATCTTAGACTTGGATATACTTATTTTTTAAGATCGTACCATAAAATGATCTATAAAAATAGATGGACGGGTCGATATAGAATACAAGCATCAAGGTGGGCCCCACGGTAAGGGCGGCACCGTCTTGGGTGAGACCGGGGTCGCACCTAATCCGCTCACGTTTGGCTGACGCATTAGCTTCTCGTCCCCACAAACGACAACGCTAGAATTCGGTGCCGGTCGGTGCTGAAAAAGCTTTGTGGGCCAACATGATGTCTGCGTCTTATCTCTTCGTCATTGGAGCCCAAGAAAGTAGGGACGCGGATTGCGTGGTACACCACCGACCTCCACGGTGTATACACGTGGCAAGTTTTTGTGGGCTTCAACATAATGTATGTGTTATATCCATACTATCCATCCATTTTATAGAGATTATTTTATAATATAAAACAAAAAATTAGGCAGATCCATATCACAAGTGGTACACACCACCAAAAGCATGGGACAAAGAGGCCTACCGTTGAAAACTTCTTGAGGGACAGAGAAGCATTGGATCAAGCTTATATTTGTATTTTCCTTTCATCCTTGTCTGTGAGACCAAGTGAGCGGGTTAGATATCCAAAAAAAATCATGGTGGGCCCTTAGAAAGTTTCAACGTTGATCGTCATTGTTCCCACTACTCTCTTTGGTGTGGCCCACTAGCTTTTAATATACATCTTTTCTGGGTTCAAGCCCTTAAATAGTCTTATAAATTTGATGAACGGTATGGATGTAATACATACAACATTTTAGACCCCACATAAATTTCCGCGTCTACCCACCATGGAAGTCGGTGGTGTGTGGCACACCAGTCAGTCCGCTTCCAGAAAGTAGGGGGCAGGCTGCATAGCACACCAGGCAGTCCGCTTCCAGAAAGTAGGGGGCGGGCTATGTTTACCCATGTGACATGTTAGCGAGTGTTGCCGTCACCATGGGGCCCACCTTGATGTATGCGTTGTGTATCCAAGCCGTTGATAAAAATTTTCACCTCATTTTAGGGCATGGGCACCGAAAATGAAGCAGATCCAAATTTCAAGTGGACCATATTATAGGAGATAGTAGTGGTTGAAGACTCACCATTTAAAACTTATTTACTATCCAACCTGTCCATAAGTTCATACAGAACTTGATGAAGAAACTCAAATATAAACTTATCCAAAACTTGTGGCCTCAAACAAGGTTTTAATGGTAAGCATTTAATCCATGTTATGTTGCTCATTTTATATTTGGATCTGCTTTAGCTTTTGGATTATATCTCTAAGCTATCTAAAAAAACTAATGGACGGCATGGATATTGAACACATACAACACAGTGGGCCCACGGTCAAAGAAACACCGATTAAAGTGTCCCTAATTAATCCGCTCCCAGTGATGCACTAGTCATCTCTAAAAAACATGGCTTACATTGTCAGTACTATTTGGGCCACAGCCGTTCAAAATAAATGAACGGTTGTATAAAGTGATCAATGATCAAATTATGTGAACTGTGTGGTCGTCCATATGATTGCAACCACAATACTTTAGTTGTTTGGTCGGTGGGTTTAAATGGTATGGAATTGTATTAATGGGGATTAACACCATTATTGTATAAAAATTGCATGTGTGGAAATACAATGGTGTTTAGCGCATCCAATCACATGCTTGGTATAAAATTCTTACCATGAGAAAATACTAGATTAAGCAAAAGCCCATTTAGTAGACAATGAAATTGTAACTAATGTACCAAATTTACAAGGAATGTTATTCACTTGTGTGTGTGTGTATATACATATAGAGGTATGCTCTCTTACGAACCTATATGCACGTGCACACCTTTCCACACGTGTTATGGGTGTTGAATCCGAACGGTCCATAAGATGTGGAATCTGATGAAACCTTTTAAGATTCTGGTGGGCCATAGTAAAGAGCAATTCAAATCAAGAGAAGAAACTGTTTGCATTTTTATGGCCCACCAAAGATTTGGTTCAAAGTAAACATTGGTACCCGGGGGTTTCATGAGGTTCTACTTCATCTGGACTATTCAGAATTTCGAGAATCATCAAATATTCTCAAAAAAGTTTGTAGGTATTCCGTGCGAACTGGTCCGCAGGTGAGTGTTCCGGTAGCTATATATATATATATATATGGAGAAGATACAATGCGCTTGAGCTAATTTTAACGTCCCATGAGATAAGTTGTGTGGACCCTACCGTGATGCGTTTCGAACATTTACCCCATCAGTTAGATGCACCATTCCATCGTGAGCCTAGGTCTCAAAAATCAAGACAATCCGTGACTTGTGTGAGCCACACTATATATACTAGTGAAGAGGGGTCGTGCACCATTAAAACATTCATAACCATTTTTGAGGGCCCATCGACATGTGGTTTGCAAATCCAGCCCATCCATTATGTGTGTCCCACTTGAATGAGGGTTCAGACCAAGTTTTAGGCGCATGTAAAACTCAGGTGGGCCCCACCAAGTGCTTTTATATGTTTTAACGGTATCTTCACATAATTTTAAATGGTATGGCCCACCTGAGTTTCGTATACGGATGATTTTTTGGGTATCCCATAATTTAAAGGGGATCCATCAAATGCACGGTGTTGATGGTCGACACGCATCACGGTGGGGCCCACACAGCTTGACCTCACGGACCCTTATAGTGACTCGTGACCTCGAGCGCATAGTACTTAAACCTATATATATATATATATATATATATATATATATATATATATATATATATATATATATATATATGGGAAAAGGTACAATGCGCTCAAGCTGATTTTAACGTCCCATGAGGTCAAGTTGTGTGGGCCCCACCGTGATGCGTTTCGAACATCTACCCCATCAGTCAGATGCATCATTCCATCGTGGGTCTAGGTCTCAAAAATCAAGTCAATCAGTGACTTGTGTGGGCCACACTATATACAGAAGTTGAGAGGGGTCGTGCACCATTAAAACATTCACAATCATTTTTGTGGGCCCACCAAGATGTGGTTTGCAAATCCAGCCCATCCATTATGTGTGTCCCACTTGGATGAGGGTTCAGACCAAGTTTCAACAGCATTCAAAACTTAGGTGGGCCCTACCAAGTGCTTTTATATGTTTTTGGCATGTCTTCACATGATTTTAGATGTTATGGCCCACCTGAGTTCCGTATATGGCTAATTTTTGGGTTATCCCTTAATTTAAAGGGGACGCATCAAATGCACGGTGTTAATGTTTGAAACGCATCACAGTGGGGCCCACACAGCTTGACCTCATGGGATGTTAAAATTAACTCGAGCGCATTGTACCTTTTCCACACACACACACACACACACACACATATATATATAGGGAAAAGGTACTTTACGCTCGACCTCACTATAAGCTCCCATGAGGTCGAGCTGTGTGGGCCCCACCATGATGCGTTTCGACCATTAACATCGTGCATTTGATGGGTACCCCTTAAATTATGGGATACCCCAAAAATCAGCCATATACAGAACTTAAGTGGGCCATACCATCTAAAATTATGTGAAGACACCGTTAAAACATATAAAAGCACTTGGTGGGGCCACATGAGTTTTGCATGCGCCTGAAACTTGGTTTGAACCCTTATTCAAGTGGGACAAATATAATGGATGGGCTGGATTTGCAAACCACATGTCGGTGGGCCATCAAAAATGATTATGAATGTTTTAATGGTGCATGGCCCCTCTCCACTTTTGTATGTGGTGTGGCCCACACAAGTCACAGATTGACTTGATTTTTGAGACCTAGGCACACGATGGAATGGTGCATCTGACTGATGGGGTAGATGTTCGAAACGCATCATGGTGGGGCCCACACAACTCAACCTCGTGGGACGTTAAAATCAGCTTGAGCGCATAGTACCTTTTCCCACACACACACACACACAAACACACACACACACACACACACACCACACACATATATATATATTATATATATATATATATATATATATATATATATATAGCACATGTAAAGCACGATACTGATGAACACTGTAGATAAAACACATTAATGTGGAGTGTAGTGGATTTCAAAATCTGCTGAAATCACATGTGACCAAATGCAATATCTCACCTAAGGCCAGCCCATTTTTTACATCACATGCATGAAATTTGCACGATCAAATACAATTCCATCCAACGTATTCCCATCTAGTACAATGAGGAAACAACGCCATATGCATAGAATTTGAGAAGTATCACCTCACGGGCACGTGTGATTTCACAGAAATCTGACGTCCACACATGCGAAGGCGAGAGCAAATTCAGAGCAGCGGCCCAATTATCATTTCAAAAACTGCCGAGGATAATGAACTTACGTGCATGATTCACCATGTCCATTTGGTTTTAAAAAAACCCTTGTTTCTCTTTATCCCAAAAATCAAGCCGATATGACACTTGGCCGGAGGCGGATTGCGTAATGCCACGCCTGGATGGAATCGTTCCATAACCTTGTGGGGCCATCGTGATATACCGATGACGTTCATCCATTTTTATATATCATTTTCTAAGAGTTTAAGTAAGTTTTAGATCAGGCTGACATTCGTGTTTTTCCTTCATTCACGGCTATGTTACCTTACTATGATTGTCAAATAAATATCATGGTGGGCCCTAATACGATTTGAATAGTGGGTGTCATTATCACCGCTATTTTCCATGGTATGGTCCACTTAAGCTGCATACCGTAGAACGACCTGTAAATATGGATGAAATAAAACCCATACATCATTGTGAACCCACACGGCCCGTCTGGACCGATTTCCATTGGGCCACCCTGCAGCGAATTATGACTTAAAACCTATAAATTCATAAATTCACATGTTATGGAACACGTGAGTTTTGAATCAGTTTGATTTTTCTGAGGATTGATTTTGATTTCACTGAGAAGATTTAGATGAATGGGTTGATAAAATATAAATACCACAGCGGGCCTTAGTTGTAATTAATGGTGAGATTGGCATCCCACCTGTTTCCTTCCGTGTGGCCTACCTAAGATTTGGATTATCATTATTTTTTTAATCTAGAGTGGAAATAAAGGAGACTACTTGATGGACGGAGTGGATCTAATGAAAGTTCCACCCAAGTGTCTCCCCGTTAGAAGGAAAAGAAAAAGGAAAATAAAAGTGGGGTTTGGATTTGCTAGCACGGCTCTTTGCGGATTGCGTGGTGACTCTATTTCCAGCCGGTGGAGTTGGGACGCGGATTGCGTCCTACCCTAATCCGGGCGGGCGGGTTCTGTGGAGCCCACCGTGATGTAACTGTTTCATCCTGCCGTCCAACAAATTTTTCAGAAGATTTTATTATATGAACCAAAAAACGAAGCAGGTCCAAAGCTTGAGTGTACCACAAAGTGGGGATTGAACGTCCACCATTAAAAGCTTCTTGGGAGCTAGAGAAGTTTCGGATCAAGCTGATATTTGTGTTTTCACTTCATCCACGTCTACGTGACCTTATGAATAGGTTTTATGGTAAAAAAAAACATCACGTGGCCCTTAGAAAGGTTTTAATGGTGGGTGTCATATCAGTGCAGATTCCTTTGGTGTGGTCAATTTAAGCCTTGGACCTGCCTCAGTTTTTTGGATCATATTAAAATTTTCTGAAAATATCTTTGGACGGCGGGATAAAACAGTTACATCACGGTGGGCTCCACAGAGCCCTGCCCGGACGGTAATCCGTCCGGGCGGGGGTAGGACGTAATCCGCGTCCGTGGAGTTGGGCCGTAGGAAGATTTGATTGGGACGTGGATTGAATACTGTGCCCGCTATTACCGCCCTTGGTATCCCGTGTTGTGGGTCCCACCATGATGTATATGTTATATCTCCGCCGTCCATCCACTTTGCAGCTCATTCTTTTGACATGAGCCCAAAATGAAGTAGATCCAAATTTCAAGTGGACCACACCACACTACAGCGAAAGCAATGGTGATCCAACACCCACCACTAACAGCTTATCAATGCCCTTTGTAACGTTTATTTCCCATTCAACTCGTTGATTATGTCACACATACATGCAAGAAGTGAAAATACAAATACTGGCTTGATCAAAATAATTTGTGGTTCCCCAGAAGTTTTTTAGAGGGAGGCCTCAATCACAGCCGCTTACTTTGGTGTGGTCCACCTGAGATCTGGATCTCTCTTAATTTTCTATGCGTGCATTAAAATTAGTTGGGAAAATGACGGCATGGATAAAAAACGTACATCAAGATAGGCTACAAAAAGCATGTTTGACAAGTCACCGTTTGAAAGTGGTAAGATGAGTTCTCACCCAACCACGCCACGTCCCATGTAATCCAAAGAGGTAGGCGATACTCGGGCTAGGTAAGAAGCGTGATAAGCATGAGCCTAGAAGTTGTATAGGAGGATTAAGACCGTTGGAGTGCGCATCTCATCAAGCCGAAGTCACAATCAGATATCAGATTTAATAATCGTAAGCTCTGATTCGTTGACACTTGTTTGCGAAAATATGAATGGCCTTCATATTTATATTTTTATTTTTTAAAATTTTAAAAGAATAGTCAATAAGCTCAATACATACGCAGTTTCTAACAGTTGGGCCTTAGATTAATGTATTTTTTTATTATACATCCACTCCGTCCATCAGTTTTTAAATATCATTTTAGTTCAGTATCTCTCGAAGTAGATCCAAATCGCGAGTGGAACATACGACAAGAAACAGTGGTCATTGAAGGCACACAATTTAAAACTTCATAATGTCCACCATAATATTTATTTTCCATCCAAACCGTTGATAAGATCCATAATACTTGGATGAAGGTAAAATACAACACCAGCTTGATCTAAATCTTTTGGGACGCGCAATAAGTATTTAATGGTCATCTACCAATTTTTCCGGCGGTACGGTCCACTTGAGATTTGAACCTACTTCATTTTCTAAGATCGTGTCCTAAAATGAGCCGGAAAAACTGATGGACAGGGTGGAAATACAGAAAACACGTAAAGATGGGCCTACAATGAGGGAAACATCAACTACGGTGTTAATGGGTAACACCTGTCCCTCCCTCCAAAGCTCTCAATCCAGGGACGCAGATTGCGTACCACCCGCGCCCGTCCCAGCTCCGAAGGGGCAGTTCTGTGGGCGGTCCCAAAGTGATGTATCCGTACATCCAAGCCGTCAATCGCTTTTCTCGTGTATTTTAAAGTATTTTAAAGTATGAAAACAAAAATGGGACAGATTCAACGCTCAGGTAATAAGCTTCGTCGCATTAAAATAGACAAAGCATTAAATGTCATTTGCATTAAATGCAAGAGTTATCTGTGGCGGTCCATTTTGACCGTTGTATCTGATTCATTTTTTTTTTTTTTTTTTTCAATGCCTTAAAATAATCTGAGAAAAGGAATAGACGGGTTGGATGTACGGATACATCACGGTGAGCCCACTCCATAATTGCCCGTTGGGAGCTAGGGACGGGCGGGGTAGTACCTAGTGCGCAATCCGCGTCTTCAATCCAGAAGCACTTTTCTGGCCCATGAATCGTGTACGGAAATGCGTCGTTTGTCGGTTGGTGGGCAAGCTCGATGTACGCGGAGGAACGATAGTTATCGGTACCCGGGGTTGGACGGCTCCCCTGTAACCAAAAGATCCGTAGGGCCCACCAAAATGTTTTTGTTATATCCAACTCTGTCCATCCGTTTATTTAGATCATTTGAGTATATGAATCTAAAACAAGATGGATATAAAAAACTCAGTTGACCAGATAATTTTTCAACGGTGTATGTTCAATCTTCACTTGAGTGGCCCAATTTAGCTTTGGATATCCTTCAATCTTAGGATCATGTCCTATAATAATCTTAGGAAATGGAAGAACGGAGAAGATTTAATGCTGACATCGTGGTAGGTCCCATAAATCCTTGAGTTACAGGGGAGACTTGTGACACGGGGTGACTGGCGAGTCGCGTCCATGCAGCGGATCTAAAAATAATATAATACGATTTGGATAATCTTTTGGATTCCAACCAGTGGCATCCTGATTCCTAAAACCGCAGCCGCTCGGTCGTCGCTGCCTCGTCGTCGGCGATTCCATGGCCCGAGTATCGCATGGGATATCCGAACTGAAACCATGCTGGTACGGTGTTCTCTGGACCCGATAAAAGGATGACAGTGCACCAGGTGGGGCCCACCTTGAATCCACGGCACATCCCGTTGCCGGTGTACTCGGATTCGGTAGTAAACCCTCCAGTACCGAGCGCGGTACCGGTTGGTGCTGGAAAGAGCTCCGTGGGCTTCACCATTATGTACGTGTTTAATCCATGCCGTCCATTCATTTTTTTAAAGACCATTTAAGGCATGATCCCAAAAACGAGGCACTTGCAAATCTCAGGTCGAACACATCATAAGAAACAGTGGTGATTGAATGCCCAGCATTAAAAACACCTTAGGGCCCATAAAAGTTTTTGATCAAGCTGATATTTGCGTATTCCCTTCATCCAGATCTGCCTGACCTAATCAACAGGTTGGATGGCATATAGGTATTATATTTGGCCCTGGGAACCTTTTAAAGGTGAACATTCAATCACCACTGTTTCCTGTGGTGTGGTCCACCTGAGATTATACTCTGCCTCATATTTGGCTGGTGGTCGGTGCTCCGTGGGACCCACCATGATGTATGTGTTTCATCCATGCCGTCTATCTATTTTGATGGATCATTTTACGGTATGAGACCAAAAATGAGGTATATCACAATCTTAAGTGGACTACATTACATGAAACAGTGTTGAATGAGCGTCAACCATTAAAATACATTTTGTGGCCATAAAAGTTTTGGATCAAGATAAATTTTGTTTTATCCTTTCATCTGGGCTTGTATGACCTAATCAACGTATTAGATGTCAAATAAACAGTATAGTGGGCCTTAGGAGGATTTTAATGATGGATATCCAACTACTATTGTTTTCATGTGGTGTGGTCCATCTGAGATATATATACCTC
Source organism: Magnolia officinalis (assembly GCA_021015155.1). Lineage (NCBI taxonomy): Eukaryota > Viridiplantae > Streptophyta > Magnoliopsida > Magnoliales > Magnoliaceae > Magnolia > Magnolia officinalis. The sequence goes on from JAJHSJ010000009.1 coordinate 1,604,168, forward strand.
TAATTTTTTGTATCAAGCAATAAAATGATCTATGAAAATAGATGAAACAAATACACTATGGTGGGGCCGACCGAGCACCGACCACCAGCCAGGGGGCTGGTGTCAGGGGGAGTAGCGAATCCGTTTGGGCTCATGCCCCGGAATAAGCTGGAAAAATGGATGGACGTAGTGGATAATACATATACCTTATGGTGGGGATCATGGAACTTTTCAAGCACCTTAAAAAAGGTGATAGTGGAAAAAGTAAGTTATCTCCTCATCGGTTGATATAGAGTCCCCCAAAATGAAGGGACGTGATGGCTCTGATCTTTGGCATGCGTGACTTTTGGAAGTCGCTATAATGTGCATTCATGGACGGTCTGGGTAGATAACCCTTCCCTGTCTGTTATGTAGAGATGACTTGACATCTCCCCTCAGCAGAGACCAAGTTATCTAATCAGTTCCCTCCAATATTGGCCATGTGGGCCATGCAATTGGTGGTTCTTTTTCTACCCAAATGCTAAAGACTGGAGTTTGTATTTGGGTCTTAGTTTGTGGAGGTGGGGTCCATGGATCCCTGGTCCAATTAGTCATCATGACTTCCATTGTGAATTGAATGGGGAAGCGGATTGGCTGGTGTACCACACAGCAGCTATATAGCTACTAGGTACGTGTCGTGCGAAGACGAGCACTGATGATCCTCTGTGAGTTGTACGGACAGTTATGAGGAGATCAAAGTTACATGGGTCTCATAGTAATGTATTTATTATATCTACATTCATCTATTTTTAGAGATTATTTTAAAGCGTTATCCAAAAAATAATCATATCCGAAGATTATATCCACACCACAAATAGCAGTGGAAATAATGATTTTCACTCTTAAGCAATTCATAAGGCCCACCATAACATTTATTTTCCATCCAATCTCTTTGTAAGGTTAAGAAGACCTGAATTAAAAGGAAAAACAAATTTCATATTGATCTAAAACTTCTTTGACCTCAAAAAGGGTTTCAATGGTAGATGTTCAATTGCCCACTACTTTTTGCAATGTGGTCCACTTGATAGTTAGATCTATCTTATTTTTTGTATCAAGCCTTAAGACGAGCTTGCCAAATAAATGACGGTTTTGAATATAACACATATCTCATGATTAGACCCGTAAAACTTGCTGACATCAATACAATACAGCTATATAGCTAGTGTGAGGCAATCCACTTCCTATGTATGGCCTGCCGAGCAGGAAAGTGGATTGGCCAATGTACCTCACACCAGCTATATAGCTGATCTAGGTATGTGTCGGCGAAGACGAGCATCGCGACGCTCCGAGTTGTAACGAACAGTTCGAAGGAGATCAAAGTTACTTGGCCCCAAGTGATGTATTTATTGTATCTATAACCGTTCATCTATTTTTAGAGATCATTTTAGAGCATTATCCAAAAACAAATCATATCCAAAGATCATATGGACCACACTACAAATAGCAACAAAGATAATGGTCTTCACTATTAAAAAATTTATAGGGCCCACCATAACATCTATTTTCCATCTAATCTGTTCATAGGGTCACAAAGACCTAAATACAGAGAAAAAACAAATTTCATATGATCCAAAACTTTTGTAACCCCAAAAAGGGTTTCAATGGTAGATGTTCAATTGCCCACTACTTTTTGCAATGTGGTCCACTTGATAGTTAGATCTATCTTATTTTTTGTATCAAGCCTTAAGACGAGCTTGCCAAATAAATGAACGGTTTGAATATAACACATATCTCATGATTAGACCCGTAAAACTTGCTGACATCAATACAACAGCTATATAGCTAGTGTGAGGCAATCCACTTCCTATGTATGGCCTGCCGAGCAGAGGAAGTGGATTGGCCAATGTACCTCACACCAGCTATATAGCTGATCTAGGTATGTGTCGTGCGAAGACGAGCATCGACGCTCCGAGTTGTACGAACAGTTCGAAGGAGATCAAAGTTACTTGGGCCCCACAGTGATGTATTTATTGTATCTATACCGTTCATCTATTTTTAGAGATCATTTTAGAGCATTATCCAAAAAACAAATCATATCCAAAGATCATATGGACCACACTACAAATAGCAACAAAGATAATGGTCTTCACTATTAAAAAATTTATAGGGCCCACCATAACATCTATTTTCCATCTAATCTGTTCATAGGGTCACAAAGACCTAAATACAGAGAAAAAACAAATTTCATATTGATCCAAAACTTTTGTAACCCCAAAAAGGGTTTCAATGGTAGACGTTCAATCCTCCATTGCTTTTTGTAGTGTGGTCTACTTGATAGTTATATCTATCTTATTTTTCGTCTCAAGCCTTAAGACTAGCTCGCCGAATGGTGGACCGTTTGGATATAACTCATACTTCATGATTAGACTTATAGAACTTGCTGACCTCAATACAACAACTATATAAGTGGTGTGAGGTACACCAACCAATTCGCTTCCCCCGGCTAAAGTCTTTGATGCGACGAAAATGCAACCTTTCAAAATGTGGCTCTATGAAGCCTGCTGAAAAAGGAAATGCAATAATGCTTCAAATATTCTCAAAAAAATAAAATTAAAAAATCCAATGACTTGCATGACTAGGTATGGATAAGGGACGCAGTTTGGATTGTTTACCCTAGGGTAACCAATTGGCTGGTGTCAAAGCTCTGTGGGCCCCGTAGTGATGTATATATTTTATTATCTATCCTTATTTTCAGTATATTCAAATCTCAAGTGGACCACACCGTAAGAGACATAGGTTGGATGAAAAATTAACATTGCAGTGGCTGTTAAGAAGTTTTTAATGGTGTATGTTCAATCAACATTATTTTCTTGTGGTGTGGTTTACTTGAGATTTGAATCCGCATTATTTGTGCGCGTCTCCTAAAATGAGATGAAAAATAAATGGACAGCATGATAAAACACAGCTGGCTAGTCAAGAGTTCACTAGACAAACCTCATCCTTAGATCAAGGAGAGCATCTCACTTTTTTTTGAAAAAAATATATATATTTTTTGAATCTATGAGAATAAAAAATCTCTAAAATTGAGAAATAAAATTAATGTGATCAATGGAATATGTTGTTTACAAATGCTTGATATGCTTGTATGACCAAAGTAGGTAATTGTTAATCAATGTAAGCCATAATCACATGGAAGGGAACTCTTATGTCGGGATGGTGGTGGGTGAGGCAACTTGCTAAACACAATAACTCTTCCACCACAAGCAAGGCATAGCATAATTGAAACAATCCTACACTTGGGCTTGTGCATATAATTGTAATATCTAACATATTAGAACAGATTAGCAGCATATGATTTATGATATAATTAGGGTGGGATCGTACATAAATCAACATGACCTAATTTGTTCAGTGGGGTTGGATCTTTGGTTGATTGGATGAAGTGCAAGCTTGTGCTTCTCTGTCAGAATGGATCATTAATTAATTAAGTAAATCTCGTATGATGATTGCATGAAAGATGAATGGTTTATAATTCACAATGTGTGTATTGAACCATACATATTGTGAGATCAATTATCTATAAACATGGATTGATTCCACTCCATTCCTTTTGCGAATCTAGGACAGAGTTTTAGATTCAAATTCCATAAAAATATAACTTATTATTTGTAGACGGTTTTGATTCTACCAAACTTCACAGTTTTCGGTCAAAAATATTAAGTGTCCAATTTGGTTTAACCTCGTTGTTCTCCTAATTTTTCTAAGCCCTTTCCACATTAGGCACGGTTCTTAAAGCTCAAATGATCAAAAGTTATGATTGAACTAAAATTTATTATTTATATTAAAAACAAAAACTAAATGAGCATTTGACTATCGATTTGAAGGAATCTTGCAAATCCAGTGTAGACAACATTGTGTAGCTGAGTTGAATGGCTAAAATAACTTTTCATACCCAAAATCATATATGATACATAAAAAAAAAACCTCATTCCAATTTACTAGATAGGTCTGTTTTAAGTTTATGAAGGTCTTAATCACTTTCGTATCCATTTGGGGCTTCTTTGGTCCATCTTTGTTATAAAAGTGTCTGGGACTCACTTTTTATTAGGCCACACGTACAATTCAATTATGTTAGAAGTATATTGGGGAAGCGGCTATATTAAAATGGAGCTATGAAAATGGAACGAAGAATATAAATAATAATGCGATGATGTGCACATGAGACGTATCCAATACATCAAATTGACAAAACAGTTAGATTTTATTGTAAATTGTATTTAAAAGAATATTTATATTATCATTTTATTAATATTTTTAATGGGTTTTGATTGATAAAGTTTACAATGATAAAATTCTTTTAACCTTAGAGTAGATGATTGTTCATCGTGATTAAAATATTAGAATTTGTGCGCATATATAAATGGAATCAAATACATGTCCAATTAAGTATGATCTTATTAATATTTCAAGACATTAAAAAAGAAAGAAAGATTGGGATAAATAGCTTATGGTTTACCTACAGATTTTGTGCGACATTATCCCATGTGGAGTTTAGAGTCTTAAAGGTTTCACAATAAATTTACCAAATTAGAGGGTGCAAATTGATTTTTTTTCCTAATCATAGGGAAGTATGATAATTCAGTATATCTCATATAAACAATAATACAATATATATTCAAAACTGTATTTAGTTGAGATTTTTCTTAAGGTCTAGAAACTAATCAAATCACCGGTCCATGTGGTGAATGTTCCTTGTTCATCATTTGATTAGGTGGGTGCACATGCAAATATAAAATAGATATTTGGAAAAATGAAACAAAATGTCAATGCAAGATGCATATGATCTCAACATGCAACGGATGGTCATCTTGGATGCTCAAAGGTCCAATTTTCAGTGGAAAAAAATAAATAAATCAGATGGTTCGAATCATGAAATCAGGTTCAATTTGGTTACGGTCAATTGAAGGGGAGTCTCATATCTTGTATGGTATGGATCGACGCTCATGGATGAGGGTGAATGTGTTTCCCTTACCGTGGGACCCACCTTGATGATATGTTATATATCCACGCAGTTCATCATTTTTTTCAGCCTATTTTAAGGTGTGGTCCAAAAATTAAAGCAGATACAAATCATGCCAAGACCACACTACAGGAAAGAGTGGTGATTGACCGCCCACCGTTAAAAACTTTCTAGGGCCCACCGTAAGAAGATCCGCAGTTTTTATTTTCCATATAACCCTTTGACAAGGTAAATAGGACTTGGATTAGAAAAAATACAGGTATCAGCTTGATCCAAAACGTTCGTGGCCTAAAATAATTTTTTAATGGTCATACATTACTTTTTTAGTTATATGGTCTAATGGAGATTTAGATATGCTTAATTTTTTACAAAACATATTAAAATTATATGATAAAAATTATGGACGGCATGGATATATAAAAAATTAACACACACTAAGGTGTTTGCCGGGAAATACCTAATCCGCTCCTCCATAAATCATTCCTAAATCTACTTTTGACGGTAAGATTAGCGATCTTCGTCATCCTCGCCCTAAGGCTCCTAAAAGCCACTCGCGGCCCACTTTTACTAATTTGGGACGTGATCATGAGATCCAGTCCGTTCATCAGGTGCACCCTCCATCTTATCTTTATGCATAAAAATTTCAGGTCATCCAGGTTATCAAAGTGGCCATTTATGCAAGATGAACCTTCTACGTTTGTCAATTTTTTAGCCGTCAATATTTAATTATACATCCAATGTGCCGAATGGCCTGTTTTCAGCCGCAGAATGCAAAATACGAATCATTCCATGTTCGCGTGAACGTTTGCAGAAGCTCGGTACAGGTTTTCAGTTCGCACAAGTAGGCTCCGCGGTTTGGTTATCCAACGGTTGAGATCACTGCCTCCTCTGATTACGGTGACCAGCGGAGATAAACAAACAAAAAAATATAAAAAATCCCAAATGTTAAATTATAACTTTTCAACAGGTCAGCTACGAAAGAATTACATCCGGTTCGCATTAACAAAAAAAATAAAAAATTGCTAATATTCATATCTAGATCTTCTAATTACTGCAAGTTTTAGTTCATGGACCGTCCAAAGTGAGATCTGTTATATCAACGGCTCAGATCATTGATTCATGGGTCCTACTGTCGAAAACCGGAACCTAATGTACAGCTACACCCCCGGCTCGCGAGTGGTCATTGCAATTTTCTCATTCTCGGGCCACAGAAAGAGGGAATTATTTGGTACTCTGGCTACGTGTGATGCTCTGTATACATCCACTTAGAAATGGCATATAAATCATAAATTAAAAAAAAATAAAAATAAAGAGTCTAAATCCTCTATGTTTTAGCCCATCTAAGGTCTGGATTGGCCAAAGATTTTGGGTGTCCATCCATCCTGGCTGGATGCATCTCCGGACTTGATCCTATAGAATTAGAAAACACGGTCGACCCCACATACAGCGTAGAAGGTTTCTAATGGTGGACGTGGTAACTTTTCCATTTGGTGTGGTCTATAGGAGCTTTCAATTTAAATTATTTTTGAAAAACATGCATAAAACTATTGGAGGAAAACGATGAACGGATTAGATGGTACTAAAACGTCACGGTGGGGCCCCAGACATTGATTTGTACGTCAGGCTTAAAAGTAAAACGTTTGCAGTGGATCCGTCGCTGTCATCGTACTAAGAAAACGACTTTTTAGGGTTCGTCAGGGACGCGGATTGCGTCCTACCCCCGCCCGGACGTTAATCCGTCCGGCGGGGCTCTGTTGGGTCCACCGTTATGTAAGTGTTTTATCGACGCCGTTGAACGATTTTATCAGATAAATCTAGTATATCAACCAAAAAAATGAGGCAGGTACAAGCTTGAGTGGACCACAAAGTGGGGATTGAACTTCCACCATTAAAAGCTTCTTGGGAGCCAAAGAAGTTTCGGATCAAGCTGATATTTGTGTTTTCACTTAATCCCCGTCTACATGACCTTATGAATAGGTTATATGGTAAAAAAAACATCACTTGAGTCCTTAGAAAGGTTTCAACGGTGGGTGTCATATTAGTGCAGGTTCCTTTGTTGTGGTCCACTTAAGCCTTGGATTTGCCTCATTTTTTGGTTGACATATTAAATTTATCTGAAAAAATCGTTCAACTGCGTGGATAAAACACTTACATAAAGGTAGGCCCCACAGAGCCCTGCCTGGACGGATTACCGTCCGGGCGGGGGTAGGACGCAATCCACGTCCGTTCGTCAGGGTAAGCCGCTGTAGAAGGAAGGGTATTTTGGTCTTTTTAGGTTTATCCGTATAACCCTAGGTTTAGTTTGCAAATTAAGGTTTCGCTGCTTGCTGGGTGAAACCTGCGGTCTAGAACCCAAAAAACAAAGAATAAAAAGAAAAAATAAAAGAGTTTCAACGAAGGGAGGGAACAAAAAGCATAAACAAATGGGGGAGCGGATTAGCTTCTGTTATCGTGGTAACACCCAATTGATGTTTTTTTCTTTGTATATCCACGCCGTCCATTTGCTTTTAAATCTCATTTTATCATTCTATTCCAAATCTTAAGAAGATATAAATTTTATTTGGACCACAACACTATAAATAGTGACTAATGGACATTAAAAACTTTATGTGGACCAGAAGAGTTTTGGATTATGCTGATATTTATATTTTCCCTTCATCCATGTCTTACTAACATCATAAATAGGTTGGATGGAAAATAAACATTAGGGAAGCCTTACTATGGGTCCTTTGGAATTTTTAATGGTGATGCACTCCAACACCACTGATTCCTGTGCTGTGGTCCACTTGAGATTTGGATCTGCTTAAATTTTTTAGAATACATACTAAAATGGGATGGAAAAACGGATGAACGGCGTGGATATACAACGCATCATTAAGGTCAGTGTTACCCGGGCAACAGCTAATCCGCTCCCAAAAAATGGTGATGCAGCTGTGAGTCTGTGACAGAAGAAAACCGGTTTGATGGCGGAAAGCGGTTTTTGGGAACTGAAACCGGAAGCGGACTGAGCTTCTTCTTCATCTCCTTCGTGGAAACAGCGTAAAACAAATCACATCTCTCTCTCTATAAGAAGGCACTCACGGTCTCCGTTTCTTCCACATCCAAACTCATTTCATTTCTCTCTCTCTCTCGCATTCCGTTCAAGATCATCTCTCTCTCTCTCTCTCTCTCTCTCTCTCTCTCTCTCTCTCTCTCTCTCTCTCGCATTCCGATCAAGATCGTCGCTCTCTCTCTCTCTCTCTTTCTCTCTCTCTCGCATTCCGTTCAAGATCGTCGCTCTCTCTCTCTCTCTTTCTTTTTCCGACTACGATTTCTTATTTCAGAAGGTAAAACGACGCTCCCGTCTCTTGATTTCCTCATTTTCTCCGCGGAGTTATCATTTATCATGAATTTTCTGTTGAAGATCGTCCTTTTTTTGCTTTAAAAAGAGTAAAATGACGATCTCGATTTGAGGTTTTCTTCATTTGGCAGGTGAAAATATAATTTCTAGTGATTAAAAAAATAAATATTGGAAATCGTCTTTTTCTTCGCTTTCTGCCGCTAGGTTTTTCTTTCGGAAGGTAAAACGATGCTTTTGATTCGAGATTCTCCTCGTTTTCTCGGCAAAAGTGTAATTTTTAGTGAGTTTCATGTCGAAGATCGTCTTTTTCTTTTAAATTTCGATCTCGACTGTACAATATGCTTCTGTTCTCCACACTATGAAATTCGCAAAAATTTAAAGTTTTTTTAGTTGATAACTTCTTGTCGTTGATATTCTTCATGATCCATGGCTTTGATCTTTTGAAGGCAAGAAAAAACTTCAGTTGGGGTTTTTACTTGAGAATTTCAATTTTTCATTCGAAAGTTGTAAAAGCTCTGATATTCTGCGTTTTAAATGCTTCTTATAGTTTCCTTTCAACTATGGTAAAAATTCTTTCAGATTTTAGTCCAATTCGCCGGCTATTGTTCGTTAATGTTCAAACTTTCTTTTTAGAGATTACGTCAATTTCCAAAATTCTGGTAGAAGTTCCATCAACATCATTTATGTCAGGAACTCCCTAGATTTCTCGTCAATGTAATTCAACGATTGCTGTGTTTTTTCCTGTTGTGGGAAAAAGGTTTCTCCAGCATTCCGTAATCAATCTTTGAATTAAATTCCATTATATGCAGAGGTAATTTTTTCAGTTGAATCTAGAAGAATCATATGATATGTATAGAATCCGATGTCCTTGTATCTCTACAAGTGGGGTCCATGGTTTGATGATCCAGTGCATCAATCCGATGGGTCCCACCGTGGACGAGCTATCCTGAGAAATTCACAGACTGGAAATCTTTGCTGGAAAATATTTGGCCTTTTTTTTTTTACAGCTGAGTGTGGACCACTGCCATCTCTGTTAGACTAACTGATTGAAGGGGTTAAGATTGTCCAATCTTGAATTTTTTGAGGAATTTTCTATCTATGGTTCAACAGATCAACGGTTTGGATTGGCAGACAATACCCCAGTTGTACAAATTCTACGCCCTGATGATAAAAACCCTCTTGAATTTGTTGATTTTTCATTTACTTCGAACCTTCTTTTAACAGTTCCAGTTGCGTGTGTTGGTTGATTTAGAACTTTTGAATTTCTAGATGTTTTATATTTTGTAGGATTTGACTTTCTGGTCTATCCTTATCTCTATATATTGAAGCTTCTGCATGAGAGAATTTCATTATCTGTTTTTTGCTGTTTCTTTTGTTTTGCAGTCTCAGGCCTTCGAGAGACAGATAGCCAAGGAAAGCCATGTCTGAACGCAGGCTTACACGTATTCATAGCCTTCGGGAGCGTATGGGCGACACTCTATCCTTCCATCGGAATGAATTGTCTTCCCTTCTTTCGAGGTTTGGCCCTTTGTTCTATTATTTATCTACTTTTCTCTTCTTGCTCTGCAACGGCTTTTACTTGTACGAATGTAACGGAATGGTGGTGTGCTCTGGTTTTGGCTGCTGATTTTGGCACCTGCTTTAGGATATTGGGTTTGATTTCATGTGATGAATCGACGGAATAGCTTGATTCTTTCAGTTGCCCCTTTTCAAAATTTACCACTTTATCCATTCCCCATACTCTTGTGCAGATGAAAATGAGATGAATTGATGTTCAATGACTGAGTTGGCCTATAAACTCCCAACGATGACCCCATAAAAAGCCAGCTCACTTGATGTTTTTGATTTATTTTTTCTTCAAGTGAAAATCGAAGTAGGCTAAGTTGAATTAATTGAAAGGCTGATTACAGACCACTGATTCAAGTTTTCAAGCACTTGAATGCTATTAGGATAGGTATATATTTTTATGCTTGTTGCATGATCCTGCAGACATGCATAATTTGAAATTTTATAGGCTTGGTTGGAGTTGGCAACAATATGCAAACAGCTTCTATTCTTGTCTGGCTTATTGTTCCCTAGATTTTTCTACCTAGGTGTCAATCCCACTGTTGAAATCTCAATATTCCAAGAAGCTTGAGGCCTTAAAATAGGCTTTCTTTCCCTTCTATTTCCCGTTGCACTTCCTCTTAATAACATTTTATTTTTTACTCCTAAGGGCCTGTTTGGTAGATGCACAAAAATGAGTTTATCCCATTTTACTCAATCATAAGTATTCATTAGCACCTACCGAAAAGAAATATGATCTCTAGCACATAACTGTGATTAACTAAAATGAGATTAACGCATTCTTAGGCATCTACCAAAGAGGCCCTAAGAGCATGTGGAATTTTTGCTAGGTTTGTGATTGCATTCAGAGCATTGCTATGGAAAGGAAAGCACAGAGGGCTTACTGTTAGAAATATACTGGAGAATTGTACTACTTGGTCTTCTTATATCTGCTTATTCACGGGATGGATTGACACTGCAGGTGTGTAAGCCAAGGGAAAGGAATTCTACAACCACATCAATTGCTCGCTGAGTTTGAAGCTGTAATACCTGAGGGGGACAAACAAAAACTAAAGGAAGGGGTATTTGGAGGTGTTTTGAGAGCGACACAGGTGGATATATCTCAACTGCTGATTTGTTTAAGCCCTATGAAATCATGAGACTATTTTCATTCATGTTTGTCTATTTTTGATGAGATGCAGGAAGCAATAGTCTTGCCTCCATGGGTTGCTTTAGCTGTTCGCCCGAGGCCTGGTGTCTGGGAATATGTACGCATCAATGTACACGAGCTGGTTGTAGAGGAGTTGAAAGTTTCTGAGTATCTTGAGTTTAAAGAACAACTTGTTGATGAAGGGTAATTGCCAGAATTTTGGCTGAAAAGTTCTGCTGAGAAGGATTTCTATATCATTATTTACCATATTAAAGGTTTTTTTTTTTTTTTTTGGCTGCAGCTTCAAAAGTAACTTTGTTCTTGAGTTGGACTTTGAGCCCTTCACCGATTCTTTTCCTCGGCCGACTCAAACAAAATCCATTGGCAATGGTGTGCAGTTCCTCAACCGCCACCTGTCTTCAAAAATGTTTAATGACAAAGAAAGCATGCATCCGCTGCTCGATTTTCTTCGAGCGCATAGCTACAAGGGGAAGGTGAAATCCTTGACTCCACTTTATCATGCTGTCTTTCCTTTCTCTTAACTTTTTTGCTTTGTTATTCTCTGAATCACATCCTTTGATAAATGATTGACTTCTCATTTCAACCCTTACTATAAGTTGCAACATTATTCACTTGGGATTAATAGTACCCCAGCTTATTTTTGAAGCCAAGCTTAATGTAAACTAGCAGAAAAACTTGTTCAATCAACCAGCAGCACGAATTAGAAAAAACTAAGGCCTCGTTTGGTAGACACCTAAAAATAAGTTCATCTGATTTTAGTTAACAGTGATTACGTATTAGAGATCCTGTATCTCTAATACATGTGAGTTCATGTTAACAGTAACCATATATTAGAAACAAGATCTCTAATACACGACTACTGTTGATTAAAATGAGATGAATTGATTTTTAAGTGTCTACCAAACAGGGTTTAACAGTTTGTTTGAAATAGTAGGAAATCTAGAAACAGGGATTGGGATGAAATTACAAACTCTATACCATGTGTTTTTTTTTTTTTTTAGCTTATTAGTACACACCCACTTTCAGTACACACTCCACTGTTAGCCACCCCCACTAGGGAATTGATGTGGTTTAATACTTGATTATGGCATGCAGACAATGATGCTGAATGACAGGATACATAGCCTTAATTCTCTCCAGTCTGTTATGAGAAAGGCCGAGGAATATCTGTCAATGCTCCCTCCAGAGACACCATATTCAGAGTTTGATCACAGGTCTCTTACAATTTTACCTTTTTTGTCGTTCATTTGAGTTAATAATTGATTTAACTTAATCATGTGAATGTAATATTCATGAATCTTCTAGTAGTCATGATGAAATCCATAGATTCTGAAAACTTTGTGCATTTATGATGTTCAGATTCCAAGAGATGGGTTTAGAGAAAGGGTGGGGTGCTACAGCTGAACGTGCATTGGAGATGGTTCATCTACTCTTGGAACTCCTCGAGGCACCTGACCCATTTACATTGGAGAAGTTTCTTGGGAGGATTCCCATGGTGTTTAATGTTGTAATCCTTTCTCCCCATGGATACTTTGCCCAAGCTAATGTTCTAGGATTGCCTGACACTGGGGGCCAGGTATGTTTCTTAGTAAATAATCTTTCGCCTCCTAAATATATATGTATATATTTATATTCTGAATTGTTGTCCGTTAAAAATATATCTGCAGATTGTTTATATTTTGGATCAAGTTCGTGCCTTGGAGAATGAGATGCTTCTCAGGATTGAACAGCAAGGCCTTGACATCACACCTCAAATTCTTGTTGTAAGTTTGATGTCAATCTTCTGTATCTATAATGGCTGGTTCATTGAATAGTGTTTGGATATTGCAACTTTCATTTCAGAAAGCCTGAAATTTCTCTTTTAAGTTCCTGTAGTTGTAGTTGTAGGGTTCCCTAATTTCTTTGATGCCTTTCCTTGTGTGGAACCCAGGTCACTAGACTACTCCCTGATGCAGTAGGGACTACTTGCAATCAGCGTCTTGAGAAAATCATTGGAACAGATCATGCGAGCATTCTGCGGGTTCCCTTCAGAACTGAGAAGGGAATTCTCCGTAAATGGATCTCACGATTTGATGTATGGCCGTACTTGGACACTTTTGCAGAGGTAAACTCTAATTTGATTTTATCACTCCCTGTCTCTCTTTTAATATAGTTCCTTTTACGCGACCTGCCAGTCACATATCTTCCTCCACCTCTTAGAAATCTCTAAAATGTCTGTCTTATTATTAGGATGTTGCAAATGAGATTGTTGGCGAGCTGCATGCCACACCAGATCTTATCATTGGCAACTACAGTGATGGAAATCTTGTTGCGTCTTTGCTTGCACATAGGCTAGGAGTTACCCAGGTATATCTGAAAAATATATATTTTTTTTCATTGGATCTGTTGTATGGATACTGTGGAAAGTGATTTTGACTTGAATTTTTCCATGACACGTTTCTCTTTTTTCTGTTCTTGTGCAGTGCACCATTGCTCATGCCTTAGAGAAAACGAAGTATCCAGATTCTGACATATACTGGAAAAAATTTGATGAGAAGTACCATTTCTCGTGCCAATTTACTGCGGATCTAATCGCCATGAACCATACAGATTTTATTATCACGAGTACATACCAAGAGATTGCGGGAAGGTATTCTCCAACCATTCACCATTTACTAGTCTAAATGGGATTTTTTTGCCCTAGAAAGGAACTTTTAATTCAATCCATGTTTTCTTTCATACGGGGTTGATGTGCTTCATGCTTTTCTGTTCGATTCTTCGTTATCATAGCCTTGTCCAAGCTATTTGGGATCAGCTTCCTCGTGATTGCTTTACAAAGTCTGACTGCCCACCTGACATCAACAAGACAGGCTGGACATTGCTACAACATGCTTTCTTATATTGTCTTTAACTATGATCACAGATGTCTGTTGCTGTAAAGTTTTTTATTTTCTTCTTTCTGATGTCTGCTTGGATAACTGATAAACGTCTTATAATCTTTCCACCGAGTGCAAAAAATATTTTAAGGGTGGGAAGTGGGCAGTGAATTTGAGAAGCTGTGACTTAGAAATCATTTGCTATGTTTTTAAAACTAATTGGCACTTTCTTTTACACGCACTTCTATTCATGGTAGTCATTGGCTAGAATTTTTCTGAATTAATTGCATATCCTTGTATAAGCATGGATCTTACTGTCTTTTCCCCCAAACATATCACTTTGACTGATTGACTTTATGTTTTGCATTCTTTCAGCAAGGACACTGTTGGACAATATGAGAGCCATAAAGCCTTCACTCTTCCGGGACTCTACCGAGTTGTTCATGGTATTGATGTGTTTGATACCAAGTTCAACATTGTCTCACCGGGAGCAGATATGTCTATTTACTTCCCATATTCAGAGGAAGAGAAAAGACTCACTGCCCTCCATCCTGAAATAGAGGAACTACTTTACAGTCCCGTCCAGAACACAGAACACATGTTAGTGCTTCTGCATCACCCTCTGTCTTTTTTTTTTTTCATTTGTTTTTATATAGTGATATTCATGACCATGACACCAGTTTATTCATTTGAGGGAGAAAAAAAAAAAATCCTTTTTTTCAGTGTCAGACATGCATCTTGGATACATGTAGACATCGGTCGTAGGGCAAACCATTAACTAGATTGTTTTGACCCTTGTTTTCTATATTATTGATGTATATTTTTGGAGCTTTGCTAATAAACCTCATGTACACGGAACGATAGGTTCAAGATCCAATCCTTCCATCAGGATGGCACCACTATATTGATGCCCTAGCCCAAGAATCAGTCAATCAACTGGTCAGGTGGGCCACAGTGTGCAAAACAAATGTACGGCCTTGAAAAACTTGGCTGAAGGTTTCTAACCCATCCATCTGTTTCCACCTCTGATTGGACCCAAATTTATTTCTGGGAAAACATGTACAAGGTCGGACCAACATGATGGATGGGTTAGATCTCGCATGCATGTGCCATGCCAGCACATGTGGCTTGTACATGAACTATATCGCACAGGCGTATGCGATATAGAAAAGCTTTCTATTTATTGTTTTTAGTATTATTTTATCTAGCATTATTGTATTTCTGTTTATCCGGATACATTGATATCGTGTACAAACTATATTTTGATATATGTGAACACCATGGTACACTTTTGATGGGCATGTCGGCATGTGGGAGTTTCTGGAATTGCCACTGCCGGTTTCTTTGGCCTGTGCCTAAGTTATTCAGACAGTGAAGTGATTCTTTGGGAATGGTTGCAGATGCATGTTGAACGACCGGAATAAGCCAATTATATTTTCGATGGCAAGACTTGACCGTGTTAAGAACTTAACTGGATTGGTTGAGTGGTTTGGCAAGAATGCGCGGCTCAGGGAACTGGTTAACCTTGTAATTGTGGCTGGTGACCATGGGAAAGAGTCGCAGGATCGGGAGGAACAAGATGAAATGAAGAAGATGAAGTGGCTTATTGAAACATACAAGTTGAATGGCCAGTTCCGATGGATTTCTGCCCAAATGAATCGGGTGCGCAACGGTGAGCTCTATCGATGCATAGCAGACACAAAAGGAGCTTTCGTACAGGTATGCAATATTGCTACTTGCAGGAATTTTAACCAACTTGGTCATGGTCTGCTGCAAACTGCTAATTACTGTTTGTATAATGTTGATGGGATGTTTCTCTATGACTCCAGCCAGCATTGTATGAAGCTTTTGGACTCACTGTTGTTGAAGCCATGACATGCGGTCTGCCCACCTTCGCAACTGATCATGGTGGGCCCGCTGAGATCATAGTACACGGGACATCAGGATTCCACATTGATCCCTACCAAGGTGATAAAGCTGCTGATCTCATTGCTGACTTCTTCGAGAAGTGCAAGGAAGATCCGGCCCACTGGGATATGGTCTCACAAGGAGGACTGAAGCGCATTTACGAAAAGTAATCAGTGTTTTTATCTTGTAAGTTCAATTGCTTTGCATTTCCATATGCTTGGTTCTGATTCTCCTTTCTTGCTTGACCCACATTGCAGGTATACATGGCAGATCTATTCTGAGAGGTTGATGACATTGGCCGGAGTTTACGGCTTCTGGAAGTATGTCTCTAAGCTAGAGAGGCGTGAAACCCGCCGCTACCTCGAGATGTTTTACGGCCTTAAATACCGCAATCTGGTAATCTTGTTGGCTACTCAGAGAAAAATTACCTTGTAATAGCACAAAAAAGGCAAATCTTTCCACTCAAATCAGATTTTAAAAATACCCTAAATCATCATTTGGTCAAATATGTTGGTGGGCCAACACCAGTCCACCAGGCTTTTGGGGCAGTACGGATGATGTGACCCAAACAGGCAGATTACAAGGTTACTGCTTTTCTGCCCCCAAGATGTATATTTATTCCTTTTCTAAAATAATCAAAATGTGTACACACACGCACACATACACACACCTCAGGGCAACCAATCAGACAGAAACTGAAGAAGCCGATTATGGACACCCATCACTTAACAATTCAGATTCTGAAAGGCCTGATTATTCTCCTCTAAGTCAAATTGTCCACACAATAGCCAATAATGCAATCCTCCATCTGCGAAAGCTCCTATACAAAATGTTGATTGAGCCAGGCATTGCCCAAGAGATTTTCACAGATCCAAGGATGCCAGACCAAACAATCCTTGAGAAAGAGTTCGGAGATACATTCCACACAATCTGTGGCTACTTCCAAATGTAACCTGAAGCATTTTCGAACTCTATTAATCAACTCAAGACTCGAATCGAATGCAGCTGATACTCCTAAATCCAAATCCCAACAACCAGACTGTTTCTTGTGTCTGTTACTGCCACCGTTAACAAAATAAAAATCAGGCTCGATTTTGATTTTCCTTCAAAAGATAGGTTTACCATTGTTTCCATGCCATAGGCTTCTTGTGTCTAACTTTTTTTCCATTTTCCTCTTTTCCCTTCATCTCAGGCGCAATCTGTTCCTTTGGCCGTTGACGAATAGATCCATGGGCAGGTGTCCCGCTCCTCACACAGTGGATAGGAAGACCATGGGCGGGAGATTTTACATAGGTGCAAATGGAATAGTTTTGTTTGTTCTCTCTTTTTCATTTTCTTTCCTCCGAATAATTGACGCGTTGCCTGTATTGTATGGGAATTGTTTGAGATTGCAATGTGATATGCATTCTCTTTCTTTTTGTTGTTGTAAATCAAGAACTGTTGTATGATACTTTCAGTATAATGCAAGTGAACAAGAGTTCTGTCGTAATGTCATTTTCAATGTAGGGTGCTGCTTTCATGAAATTTTCCATTAAATCAGACTTGTCTTTGGTGCAACCAAACACATCCATACTTAAAGACTGTCTTTGGCTTGGGCTGCAGGAAAATTTATTTGCAGTTTCGCAAAAGATCAGGAAATGAGGCTGTATGGTTGGATATGTGACAATAAATTCTTCCTGATACAAACACCAAACAACCCCATTTCACAAATGTTGGAAAGTCTACCAACAATAGTAGAGGTTGGTTCCCCACGTTAACTGTAGAATAAGCTACAATGTTGAGCGTAGGCCCACCATGATGCAGGGTTCACATTCACTCCCGGAAAAATTAGGCCGATCCAAATCACAGGTGGGTCGCACCTCTGGGACAGTTGGGATGGGAACACCAACCATTATGGAAAACTCCCCCAAACATTAGATCATTCAAAACTTAGGCGGGCCACACCACGTGACCTTAAGAGGTTTTAGGCATGATATTGCATGGTGTGGCCCATGGCACAATAGTTTTGGATCGGCCTGAATTTTGGGCTCTAAGGAGAACATGAGAGGTTACACATGATGGACGGTGTGGATGTCATGAACACGTAGGTGGGGACCACACATTCTACCAACTTTGTCGAGAAATTCAAACGTCACATTATTTTTCTTTCGTTGGAGAATCGTAGTTGGTTTTCACTTTTCACGGTGCCGCTTTACACTGCAAAAGTAAAAGACCCTAGTATCGTTTTCTCCCGATAGCTAGTTAAAAGACCCTATTATCATTCTCTCGCAAGAGCTAGTTAAAAACCCTATTGTAATTAGAATCCTATGGATTAAAAAAATTATGTTTTGTAGCCTGGATTTTAGTCGGACAGTATTATGTAATGTATTCACACGATAACGAATTTGATATAGCAAACCATCTTTAATGCCCCAAAATGAAATATAAGTGTGATGTGTTAAATAATCATTATAATTACGTTCATTAAAAACTATAGTTTGGTTAAAAAATAAGGCAATTTCAAGTCTCTAATGAGCTATAAAAGTAGGCTCAGTAATGATATAATCCAAGCAAAATATCATATATCGAAGATAATAAAAGCAATCCATTTTAATGTATTTATTTAAGGTTTAGACTCACACATTGTTCAAACCATACTATAAAAATACACTTGAACTAACCAATGATTAATTATTGTAATTATTAGATGGATCATAAATACAATAATGATTGTAACGAAGTGATGTTGGACAAAGAATGGATGATTCTTTCTGGTGAACTGTCATAATTCATTAAACAAATACAACTTAAAGTGTACAAATCAATAGGTCCCATAACTTCACACATGCTACATGTACAAGTTTCAAGTGCATGAGTATAAACCATCTCATTGTCAAGGTATCTCTCCATTGAAAAAAATGATGGTGACTCTCCAACTACACATGACACATTTGCATGAAATTTTAGACATCTAAATCAATAATCCGACTGTCAATAGACATCTGTCAACCAATGGCATGACTCATTGTACTGGTGTGGCCCACCAACTAAGTAGATGGCGAATTTCATTTCCAATTATCATCATGGTGCCAATTACCTTTTGCTCCAACTAGATATTCTACACATTGTATGTAATATGTTGGTGGGAAAACTGGCTTTATCATAATTTTTTTATACACGCTGCTCTATCTTTGGTAATTTCTCACTAGTATGGCCCTCCATGGGGCCTATTGTGATTTATGTGTCTTATTCACGCTGTCCATCAGTTTTGTCAGCTCATTTTAGGGCATGAGCCCAAAATCAAAGCACATCTAAAGCTCAAGTGAAACACATTGAGGAAACAGGGGATAGTGATGTCCACCCTTGAAACCTTCTTATGGGCTACAATGATGTTTATTTGTCATCCAACGTTCATAAGGTTATACAGACATGGATTAAAGGAAAACACAAATACTAGCTTGATCAAAAATTCCCGTAGCCCCCATGAATGTTTCGACGGGAATTGTTTTGGTTGAGCTTTCCATATATTTCATTTTTCAGCTCATGCCTAAAGTGAGCTGGAAGAAAAAAAAAGAAAAAAAAGAAAAAGAAAAAAAAGATGGATTGCATGTATAAGAAACATTCATCATGGTGGGCTGCACAGAGTTTACTCATGCATAAGCGATCGTGATGAATGGACTCTATCCATCTTGTTCATCCTTTTTTTTCAGATTATTTTAAGACACGAGTTCAAAAATAAGACAAATCCAAGGCTTAAGTGGGCCACATGATAGGATGAAACCTTAAGACTTACTATGATGTTTATTTTCCATTCAAAAACATGTTCATAAGGTCTCACAGAACTCAATGAATGAACATTACAGATGTTACCTATGCAAAACTTTTGTGCCTCCTTTAGAAGTTTTTAACGGTAAGCATCATAACCTACCTAAGTTTTGGATCATCCAGGTATTTGGGGCCAGGACTACATGATGGACGGTGTGGATTGGTACTACCCAACTTGGACCTAGCTAGAGACGGATGGTCATGTCATGGGCTCTATGGGGCCCATTGTGATGTGCCTGTTTTATCCTGTCCATATATGTTGAAAAATTATCTTAGGTGATGAGCCCAAGGTAAAATGGATCGAATGCTCAGTTGGACTACACTACAGGAAACAGTGGGGGATTGAGCACCTATTGATGAAATCTTCTTGGGGCCACGGAAGTTTTGAATAAGTTGATATTTATGTTTTCCCTTCATATGGATCTATGTAACCTTATGAACAACAAGTTGGATGTCAGATAAAAACATTATGTCGGCCCTAGAAGGTTTCAATGGTGGGGACATCATCGTCTCTGATTCCTGTGGTGTGGTCCACTCAAGTTTAAGATCTACATCATTTTTGTGCTAAAATCCTAAGATCTTTCAAAATTGATGGACGATTTGGATAAAACAAATGTATCAAGGTGGGCCTCACAGAGCCCCTAACAGGCCGTTCGTCTCTAGCTAAGGCAGTACCCAATCCGCGCCCCCGCGGTGGATGGGTACCAAGTATCCCACTCGCCGGGATTATCAAATATTTCAAGCGACGCAGTTAGGCAGGTGACCCCGATATGAGTCACTAGCTGATGTCAAAACTCTGTGGGTCCCATAGTAATGTATGCATTTTACCACACCATCTATTTTGCCAGCTCATTTTAGAACATGAGACAAAAAATGAGACAGATCCGAATTTTAGGTGGATAATGCCATGTTAAAATAGTGGGGATTGACTCTTCAAGCTTCAAGTTAAAAAAAAATCCCAAGGCCCACTGTAATATTTGTTTGCCATCAACCTGTTAAGGAAAACACATGTATCAATTTGATCAAAAACTTCCATTGTCACAATTTTTTTTTCCAACAGTAGGTGTTAAATCTAGGGCCGAAAGATGGCAAGTTCAACCCAACATTCGGTTGGGCTTGTGCAGGATGTATTGAGTCCGGTCTTGAGCTTGGGCTATACAAATACCAACCCGATAAAACTTGGGTCGGGCTTGGATTAAGGTCTTGGTTGCCCAGCCTAACCTAACCCAACCCGAACCCAATCAAAATATAAGCTACTTACAAAATATAATTGAGTATGGATCGCCTATGTTGAAGGCATAAAAAATTCCGTGCTAGCAGGTCTCATTGGTCGACATCATTTGATGACTCAAGCTAATAAGATATGTCGGATTTCTCTCTCCAATAGATTGTGTGCTACACAACATGACTTTTAAAGTAGTTGTCCTATATTTTAAATTATTTGTTTATAAAAAATAAAGTTATTTATAATAAATAATTACACATAATTAATAAAATTATAGATACAAAAAATAAAACTTGCATTGAAATATAATAGATTAACATAATAATGAAAATATTAGCATGTTTACATCGGACCAACCCAACCAACCAGACCAAGCCCGCTAGGAACCTTGGGTTAGGCTAGGGTTGAGAACCAACCCGACTTAACCCTGCCCGTCTTTCAATCTTAGTTAAATCCCAGCCGATTCATCTGGTGTGGTCCACCTATTTTTGGGATCATGTAATAGAACAAGATTAAAAAAAAAAAGGATAGCTAGTAGATAAAACAAATACATCATGGTGGGTGGTGGAGTTTCCAAAGCTTTGACACCAACTAGCTGGCTGATGTTGGGTCACTAGCCAATCCGCGGCAATATAGGGAAGTCGATTGGCTGGTGTACCACACACCACCAACCTAGTTGGTTTGGGCCCGTGTCATGTGAAGACGAGCGCTAATGCTCCTCGTCTCTGGGTTATACTAAGGTGATTCAAAGGAGATCAAAAAGTTACATGACCCACGCTGTTATTTTTATCATATCTATAAGTTATCCATTTTTCGCGATCATTTTCGATCTTGATCCTGAAAATAAGTAATTTACCTACAATGATGTACTTATCAGATCTACCCTGTTCATCTATTTTTTGAGATCATTTTAAATATTGATATTGAAAATAAGTAATTTCAAAAGCTCAAGTGGACCACAAAACAAGTAGCAGTGGGACAATAATTCTCACCGCTAAAACATTCATTGGGCTTACAGTAATGTTTACTTCCCATCCAATCTATTCATAAGGTCACAAAGACCTAGATGAATACAAAAAACAAATATCATATCAATCCAAATTTTTTATGACCCTCAAAAGTGTTTCAATGGCAGTTGTTCAATCCCTCATTGCTTTTTACAATGTGGTCCACTTGATTTTTATATTTTCTGCTCAAGAGCTACAACGAGCTCACCAAGTGTATGGACGGTTTGGATAGGAAGTGGATTGGCTGGTGTACCTCATACTAGCTATATAACTAATGTATTGACGTAAACAAGTTTTGTGGGTTTGATCATGAGGTATGTGTTATATTCAAATTGTCCATCCATTTTGCGAGCTCGTCTTAAGGCTTGAGGTGAAAAATAAGACAGATCTAAATATCAAGTGGACCACACTGCAAAATGTAGTGGGAGATTGAACGTCCACCGTTGAAACCCTTTTTGGGGTCACAAAAGTTTTGTATCAATATGAAATTTGTTTTTCCTCTTTATCCAGGTCTTCGTGACATTTTGAACAGATTGGATGGAAAATAAATGTTATGGTGGGCCCTTGAATTTTTTAACGGTGAAAATCATTATCCCAGCTGCTCTTTGTGGCATAGTTCATCTGATCTTTGGATATGGTTCATTTTTTTTTGCATAAACTATAAAAAAAAAAAATGAAAGGTGTAGATAAAATAAATACATAACTGTGGGGCTACGTAACTTTGATCTCCTTTGAACCGTTTCGTGCAACTCGGAGCTCGAGGAGTGTCAGTGCTCGTCCTCGCACTACATCATACCATCCGAGCAGGGTTCTGTGGGGCCCACTGTGATAATATGAACCAAAAAATGAGGTAGGTACCAGTCTTAAGTGGACGACAAAGTGGGGATTAAATGTCCACCATTAAAATTTTCTTTGAAGCTAGAAATGTTTTCGATCAAGCTGATATTTGTGTTTTCACTTCATCCACGTCTACATAACCTTATTAATATATCATATGGTAAAAAAAAAAACCATCACGGTGGCCCTTAGAAAGGTTTCAACGGTGGATGTCATCATCACTACAGATTTCTTTGTTGTGGTCCACTGGAGCTGAACCTTCTTCATTTTTAGTATAACACCTTAAAACGATATGAGAAAATGGATGAACAGCTTGGATAAACACTTACATCATGGTAGGCCTAACAGAGCCTGCTCTCCCAGACTTACCGTCTGAGCTGGGGTAGGACACAATCCGCATCCCACATACCAATAGCGGCTATACGTGTCGTGCGAAGACGGGACACGGATTGGATATTGACAGGTTGAGTAGTGAGACTGACTACTAAAGTGATGTCACTAACTTCTGTGGGTCCCACCATGATGTATGTGTTGTATCAACACCGTCCATACATTTGGAGAGATCATTTTAGAGCATGGTCCAAGGAATGAGATAGATCCAAGGCTGGGGTGGACCCCACAACAGAAAACAGTGATGAGAGTGATGCCCCGTTGAAACCTTCTGAAGGTCGACCATTATGTTTATTTGAGATCCCACTTGTTCATGTGTTAAAGCCGACATGAAAGAAGGGAAAACACAAATATTAGCTTGATCGAAAACTTTTGTAGCCCTTATAACTTTTTAACGTTGGGCGTCACTCTCTCCACTATTTTTGGTGGTGGGGTCCTCTCAAGCTTTGGATCTGATTCATTTTTTGGATCATGCCCTAATATGATCTCTCAAAATAAATGGACGGTGTAGATATAAAACATACATCATAGTAGGCCCACATAACTTGATGACATCACTTCAATAGGAAGTCTCGCTACTCAACCTGTCAGTAGCTAATCCGCCTCCGCGAAGATAATCACGGATGCGCCTCGAGCTCTAGGTTGTACGAATGGTTCAAAGGATATTAAAGTTGCATAGCCTCACAATAATGTATTTATTATATTCATACCATTCATCTATTTTTAGAGATTATTTTAGAGCATTAACCAAAAAATGAATCATATCCAAACATCATTTAGACCACACTACAAATAGCAATGGAGATAATGATATTCACCGTTAAAAAAATTGTAGGGCCCACCATAAAGTATAATTTCCATCTAATCTATTCATAAGGTCACAAAGATTTAACCGAAGAGGAAAAATAAATTTCATATTGGTCCAAAACTTCCATGACAAAAACAGGATTTCAATGGTAGAAGTTCAATCCCCATATGCTTTTTTGCATTGCGGTCCACTTGATAGTTAGATTTCTCTCATTTTTCTTCTCAAGCCTTGAGACGAGCTAACCCAAAATGGATGTACGATTTGGATATAACACAGACTTCGTGATCACGTCCACAAAATTTGCTGACGTAAATACAGCAGCTATATAGCTGGTGTGAGGTACACCAGCCAATCCGCTTCCCCGTATATTACTCATACCTCAGATGGGACCCACAGAACTTGGTGACGTCAACACACCAGCCAGATCGGTGGTGTACGGTACACCATTCGAGAGCGCCAAAGCATCGAGCATCAGTTCCGCTACTATGAACTAACTTCCCGGACAGCCATGAGGCGCTGCTAGCTGCGGTCTTATTAGGGTTTTGGCTGGGTGTCGACGAAGAGAGAAGATCGCACCGGCTAGAGAAGGGATTCTGGCGATAGAGAGATAAACGTCGGAACAGTTGCTGGGAGCTGCGCAGGGAGATTTCGGCGAGCTCCGAGATTTCCGGCGTCGGGGACTTGCGCAGGAGAGAGACGTCAGGTGCGATAGTTCTGGATTCCGCCCAAGGTGAGAGAAAGAGGTTTTTGAGGGGTGAGAATACCCTTTTCAAAGGAAACCCCTCAGCAGTCAAAAATCTAGCCGTTGGAGAGGATTCCGATTGCTCTCTCACGTGAATCATAGGTTTTAGAGAGGATTTCAAAAATCTCTCTTTTTGAGGATTCTAAATACACTCGACCCCTATATTGCAATCTCTTTTTTCCCTCTCTCAGATGGCGATCTCAAAACCGTCAAAACCACAAAACCCTGTCTCAAAACCCTCAAAATCACAAAACCCTGTCTCAAAACCCTCAAAATCACAAAACCCTGATTCAATTGACCTCCTGCAATCCGAAATTGCCTCATTCGCTTCCTCCATTGGCCTCTCCTCCTCCCAGAACCCTCCTTCGACCGGTTTTGATGACTCCGATTTCAAGAAAACTGGCCCTATCAAACCCCCAAAAGCTGACAACCCCCCAAGGCCCAAACTCCAAACCCAACCCCCCATTGACAAAAACCACCGCCCTAGGCCAAAACACCGTCCTCCTTTGCTGGCCCAGCCTTCAGTCCATGAATCCAACAGTCAGGATCTCCCGAAGCTCCCACTGATGAAGGCAGTCCGCGAATTGGGGTGCTGGTACGTGGATGAGGCTGAGCTGGAGTCGAAAGTTTTGGGGAACGAAGGCAGTGGCGGCAGCACGAAATTGGATGTGGAGAAGGTGAGGAGATTGGCAGAGGAGAAGAGGAGAGTGGGGGAGAGGCTCTTGGTGCAGTATGCCAATGACTACGAGAAGGTGAGTATGAAGGATGGGGAGATGAGGATGGCAAAAGACATGCAGAAGAAGGGAACTGCTGTCGATAAGGTTGTTGCGTCTACTACCATTGTCACTGCTAATCCAATTGCCAATTTGAGATCGGTTGATGCACTTTTGGGTACGAATTACATTTCTTTAAGATTTTTTTAACGAAGGAATGATATGGGTTTTCTTTGATTTTTCCGTTCTTTATTGTCATTTGGAAAGATTTGGGCTTGAGACTTTTGAGTTTATAAGCCTTTTTATTATGAATTTGACTGACGTTAATAACAAATTGGTTTCTGGATCTCTTCTATGGCTACTTTGTTGCGCAGCACGCCAACAACGCAGTGAACTGAGATCCAATCTCAAGTCTCACCCACAAACGATAAACAAGAAGAAATATAAACTAGAAGCAGATCAAAGCAATCCAAACAAACTACAAGATAATATATACGTGGAAAAACCCCAAACTAGGGTAAAAAACCATGGATGCAAACTTCCACTATGAAGAATAACGAAGATTACAAGGCAATATACTAACCTCTCCCTTGGAAATACAGAGAAAACCCTTTGCCCACACCTTAGAATAACTCCCCAATATTCACCTTAACCCTAGAATAGCCCTACGAACACCTATTTATAGTTTAGGCAATTTCCCTTTCGCACCCTTGCGAAAGGCGACTTAAAAATCTGCAGTCCGCATCAAATTCGGAAACGAATCCGCGTAACCACGACTGGTCGAGAGGACCCCACAACCGGTCGTGCCAGGGCCACGACCGGTCGAGCACCTCAGAACCCAAAATTGATGTTCACTGGACTTTGAGTCGAGCCAGTCCACAACTGGTCACGACCGGTCGAGTGGACTCCACGACCGGTCGTGCAGGGTGCACGACCGGTCGTGCGCGGCCCCAGATGTGGCTCCACTTCTCAACATACTTGCGGGGATAGGATTCTGAATCATACTCACATGCAAGTGTGTGTGACAAAGGATCCATCCATTAGGCAATCCATGGCCCAAAAATTGGTCTGATTGGTTGTCTGGTGGGCCACACAAAACGTGGGCTCTTTGTCAAATTCTTTTATTTTTCCATATACGTGTGGGCCATCTGATCAACGGACCAGCCTGACTTTTGTTCCATGGTGCATGCATAGCGGAGAGTAAGTTGGTGGCAATTGCATTTCTTAATTTATTTTTTGTTCTAATTGTATCTATTTCTCTTGATTCTTAAATTGCTGTCATGATATCAACGAAAGAAGAAAATTTCCATTTGATCCCCTTCCATTTCTTGCTTTTGAGGTTTGAGTTTTTGTGTGTATAGCCCATGTGAAGCATTTTGTTATTAATGGGGCTTACTGTATGTTGTAGCTCTGGTAACATCAAAGGTGGGAAAGCGCCATGCACTGGTTGGAATTGAAGCATTAAGGGACTTGTTTCGATCGAGGTCTGTATTTTTGTTCATTTGGCAAATGAAGCAATCTCTCTTGTAAATCGCTTCTTTCATGTTGGATCCCACTCTCATGATTAGAATCCAATAATGCGGCACATAGCTAAGAGATCCAATCTGTTCATTAGGTGGTCCTCCACCGTTGGTTGATTTTTCAATTGTCCATATTTTTCATGCACACGTGGCCCATTTGATGACTTGAGTTTTGGGCCAAGGTACCAAAGCATGGAAAGGCCCACTTGCACGATTCTTCCAACTTGGTGCTGCCTATGCCCCCTTCCTAGCTGTTTATACTTGCTGACATTCAGAAACATGCACTTCCCTACTATTGCACCCAAACTGTTGGAGCTTCGCTTCATGCTTTGTGCAGCTATAGGCCCACCTGACAAATGTCTAGATCTGTCATACATTGGCACATGTGGGAGGAGTAGGATTCGACATCCTACTCCAGCAAATAGCCATTACCTTTCTCTTGAATGCAGATCTATGTGCATTCTAGTATCACAAATCTTTTTGAAGGGCCTTGTATGATAAGGTGGGCAATGGGCTTATGTTGAAAGTTGCACTTAAGTAATGTATTGCTGAGACAAAGGTCTTAGCTATAAAGAATACATCCTCAAAACATTCCAACCTGGGCAAAGATAAAATTTTACAATCTTTTACATTCTTAACCCCGGATACCCATTGTAGGACATGTCATTTGGACTTCCAAGCCAACTCTTGCCACAAACTTTTTTTTATTGAGAAAACACCTTTTATTTTGTTCCCCCAAAAATATTCAATGGCACTGCTAGCTACATCATATGCTAGATGACTAATTCTTCTTTAACTGAATTCCTTCCGTACCACCTCCAAAAGCAAACTTCAACTGAGGAGGTCATAACCCAATATGCTTCAAACATAGTCAAGACCGCGACCCACACTTGTGTTGCAAAAGAACAATGAATAAAGAGCTGGTCAATTGATTATGCATCTTTCATACACATAAGGCATATATTAGGAAGGACCATGGATCTTTTTTGGAGGTTGTCTATGGTTAAGACCTTCTTACCTACCAGTCATGCAAATGCTGCCACCTTCATTGGGGCTCATTAGAACGAAATCCCACTAAAAAACTCCTGACTTAGGGAAGATGTGGATTTTCAGATCACCTTGTGAAAAGATTTAACTGTATACTTTCTCAATGGGGTATCCATAAAAAAAAAAATCTCCGATGGAGCAATTATCCAACTTGGAGAGTCACCAAAATCCGAAGATGGATGAATATTCTGCAACTGCCCCAATAAGTTGGCATAATCAGGCGCCCTTATCTGATAAGCTCCTTCAACAAGGAGGGCACCATACACCGATACCTCCAATCAAGGAAAAACAATCAGCTACAAGCATATTCTTGGATGGAGCACATTGTTGCAATGAGAGGAATTTGACTTCCAAAGGCCCATTCCTGATAGATACAAGTTCCGTCCCCAAGAGAAAAGGCCAACCCTTGATTGAACGACATACCAATAGATACAACATCCTTCCAAATGCACGAAGCCTGATAAAGCAATGATTTCTGTCTCCCACCCCCCCTTGTGTCCCATATTTAGACACAATAACCTACCTCCATAGCCCACCCTCCTCCGTGCAGAATCTCTGATGCCACTTCCATAGCAATGCCTTGTCCATTGATTCCAATCCCCTTATCCCGTCACCGCATTCAAAAATCGGTTTGCAGACCGCTTCCCACCCGAGAAGTTTAAACTTGTGCCCTTCGTCCGCCTTTTCTATAAGAAATCACGTCTCAGCTTTTCCAACTTGTCCAATACAGACTTGGGACATTTGAATAATGAAAAAAAAGGAGAGCTGAAGGTTAGATTGCGCTGCTTTGATAAGCGTGATATGCCCGCCTAATGACAAGTGGCAACATAAGAGGACCGTCCCTGCCACCCAATTTAAGTTCTATTGTGTCTTAATTCGGCATTAATGAAAAGATAGAATTTCTATTGATTCATAACTTTTTCTTGAAGATAAAAGAAAATAATTTCTTCATATATGCAATATAAAATAACATTAAATTGACTGTTGATCAATACCCAACATCCTACCGGCTGCGATGCTAGTAGCCACAAAATTTTCCTGCTCTTCTTCTACCATAGGCAAATCTATAGTTGCATGAAGTGTGAAATGAAGTGGAAACAGATTCAGGTACAGGATTGTGTAAGTGTCTATTTAAAGTATTTCCATGTATAAATAGTTAGGAAATGGGAGCAGAAACAGATTTGTGTCAAAGTCTTTTTTTTGGCTCGTATATAATATGTTGAGCTTATGACATTAGACTTGGATTTCACAATATTGCATCTAAGTCATTTTTTTCTAAAAATTTTATTTCTATTGTCAGGTTGTTGCCAGATCGCAAGCTGAAATCCCTCTTGCAGCGGCCGTTGGATCGTCTGCCTGAATCGAAAGATGGTTACTCTCTTTTACTTTTTTGGTATTGGGAGGAATGCTTGAAGGAGAGGTATGCTCTAATTTGATAGTTTTCATTTTTCTTCATTTGTATTTATAACAAGGCATATATACTTTTTCTTTGAGAAGATAAAGAAAATTTTATTAAGAAAAGAAAAAGATATCAAATGAGAGGGGATGATATCCCATTACAATGGGCCAAGCAGTTAATGTGTCTTTTCCAACACATCGACAATACCATTTGGCTCACTTCCAAGATGGGAAATGAAGTTCTAGCCTAAGAGAGAAAAAAGAAGAAGCCTAGAGATGATATCCTGGATTCCATTTAAGACGAGAAAAAAGAAGAAGCCTAGAGATAATATCCTGGATTCCATTTAAGACAAAGCTTAGCCACGGCAAATAATCCTTATTAGTTGCCCAGCATTGATTCTCCTTGAGTCTCCTTTGCCAATCACCAGGTAGGAATATCTTTTCTAAAAATCCTCAACACTTCCTAAGGGCCTTGGGCCTCACTCAATGTGTCTCTGCCTCTATGGTGGCTGAAAAAGCCACATGATATGAATATTACCCTTGTTATCCAATAAAACCCCTCCAATGTCACAGAGTTCTGGGTTTCCAATGGAAGAACAATTAATATCCAACTTCTAGAGCTTGATGGGAGCACGAGGCCAGCTATTTTTTTTTTTTTCCACGCTTCTCTAGTTGCCATTAATAATCAATCCCCTAGCAAGTCCTATTCGGACACACCAGAGAATTCATCTGTCATTAGGTCTACTTTGAGGTGTAACCCTTGTTCTTTCCACCAATTTCAGCATGGTTACTACTTACCACCACATTGTTGAAAATGTAGTAGTTTTGCTCTTTCTGAATCTCCTAACAAAGAGCAAAAGGAAGAAAACGGAACGAACTATTTCCTCTATTTGATAAAGGCCTGCTTCCCAACTTCTAAAGACCTCCTGAAGCTTCTTAATAAATGCCCAACACACACTGAGCAACTTCAGGAAGTGTCGAAGAAGAGATGATGCACCCTTTTCTTGCCCCATTTACACATGATACAGTAGCTAACAAGTCTATGCTCCCAATTTCTAGGATATTCTAAAGCGAAGATTTTACCAAAATTGTGACTGTCAAAGCAAAAGACAAATTCCAGGAGCCAGAGAACCCAACACGGGGTTGTACTGAGGCGGAATACCTTCCCTTTATAGTGCTTTGGAGAAGTATTTTGTGGAGAATAAACCATTGGAGTCACATTTTCACATTCTTGAGTCCACCTGGTGAATGGATTGCCTTGATTTTTGCTTTGGGCGTACATCATGGTGGGGCAGACCTGTTGGAAGGGTTGGATCCCCCCCCCCCCCCCCCCCCCCCCCCCCCACCACACACACACAATATGGGCCTCACCACAACTAGAAACCATGGTGATTACCAGGATCGTATCCCCATAGAATATATCTCAAAGTGATAAAGAAATATAGGGGATGGGTTAGATCTTATGCCCCATCATGCAGCTGCCATCACAGTACCAGCATTACAAAGGGGCATAGGATCTGATCTGTCCATCACATGGGTCCCATTGTTGGAGTAGGTGGCTTAGAAAATAATTGACTACAATTTTTTTTTTTTTTTTTTTTTTCCATATGCCCACTTTATTTGTAAATAGTGGCCCACCTATGAGCTGACTGGCCTGATTTTTGTGCTAGATCTTTGAAACAATGGGATCCAATCCACCTGATGGATGGCAAGGATCTCAGGCCATCTACAATCCTAACTAGAGCTGTACATGAGTCCCGTTAGCTCGGTCAGCTCGCTCGACTCGACTCAACTCGGAAAAGCTCGACTCACCTCAGCTCGAAATTGGATTCAGACCGAATTGATCTGGTTTTTGGAGCTCAAAAAAATTTCGAGCCGAGTTTGAGCTTGCCCAAGCTCGACTCGACTTGGATCGAACATCAACTCGACTTGGATCAAACATGAACTCGAATCGACTTGGATCGAACATTAACTCGAATCAACTTGGATCTAATCAGCTTGGTGACTCGGTTATTTTGATATTGATGTTGCTCACCGAGTATTTGATGAAATGACTCAACGAAGTGTTGTTTCGGGTGTATACATGCTCAGCGAGATCAGCCGTTGGCGAGGAAAGAATGGATACGAAACAAATCACTACAAAAAAAAAAAAACTTTACATTATAAGACTGCCCTCATATCTTGATTTTGATGTTGCTCGCCTAGTGTTTGATGAAATACCTGTAAAGTGTTGTTATTGTTTTGTATTCTGTGAGAAATTGAAGATGCATTCTACGTGTTTGAAAAAATGTCGCACATGCTCAAACTTGGCTCAAACTAGCCCGAGCTGCTGACCAAACCGAACCGAGCTGGCCAGACAGGCTCAAGGACCGAGCCGAGTTTGAGCTGGGTTTAGCTACTGGCTGAGCCAAGCTGAGCTGTGCCAAGCTCGACTCGGTTCGACTCGTGTATAGCTCTGATGCTAGAACATGTGGGGGCATGTAGATGGGATGCCTTATGCATGCACTCCTTTGAGCACACACATTCTCACCTTTGTGCACAGAAGGACAGACATTCTGTCGTTACTCGTTAGGTGCACACACACACACACGCACATTCCACCCTTAAAAGGCTTCTTGCACATGTTGTGACTTTCTGCTGTAATAGCACTATTTATTATTTTGATACCAGCTATCTTATAATCAAGGTTCAAAATATGCAATAAAATTTCTTATCGCCCTTCAAAAAAATAAAAATAAAAATAAAAATATAGTACTGTTTTTATAGTATCGTTGCAGATATCGGTTTTTAGAAAGAAAAAAAAAACGGTAATCCTTTTTTTTTTTGAAAGACTCCAAGACTTTATTGCATGAAAAAAGGATGACAAAGAAATCTGTAAACTGCATCAGTTTTTCGAATAACCGAATGTGTGAGCTGAGGTGATACTTTTTATTGATACAAGTACTCCTGCATATGCAGTATGTATGCAATATAGGAAATGTAACACATCAATGCATCATGTTATTTGGATGTTGATGTCACAAATTATAGCACATTTATGTCTGGACATATGCTTTATTACACTTTCAATGTACACTTATATGTTGGATTGTCTAAGCATCTAGACTCTAGCCTTTTTGTGATGCTAATGTCATATCTTGGGTGTGTGAGTTTCTAATCTTTCATGTTCTGAAATAGTAGTGCAAGCACTCATTTAAAGTGGATTAACCTTTCCATTTTGTATTCTTATTGCATATGTAATGAACAATCACTTCTGCAGGTATGAACGCTTTATTGTTGCACTTGAGGAAGCATCGAAGGATATGATGGCTAGACTAAAAACTGATGCATTGAAGGTCGTTAGCCTGCTCTTTTCTTGTTTTTAGACCTGTCTGGATAAATTTAGTTACTAAGGTTCCCAAGTAAGTTTTTTGGATATCGATTCTTCGAAGTTAGCAATGCACACTACAGCTTTTGATTGTTCTTGCTTCAATGAGGTAACCATTGGATGCTGTTCTGTGCCTCAACTTTGAGGTTTTGGGCTTGGTCCATCATACCGAATGCAATCCATTTATGAAATCAATGAGTTTGATTCCAGAATTGCTCGAGTACATGCGGGAAACTCATCACATGAGAATATTGGAATAGGGAGACAACCAGCTAATTGATATCAAAGTCTCTGCACTAATTACAAGTACTGAAACAATAATTTCAGACAATTAAGAAAGCGTAGTGCCTTCTGCTGCCAACAACCATTTTTATCAACTCTTATGGACGCCATCTAATCCCAATGAAATCTTTAATAAATATTTTTCAACTCATAGATTGTTTCCGAATCAATCTTAATCCATTCAGAACAGGATACTAAATAGAAAAATTGTATCTATAAAGATTTAGCCGAATCATAAAGGTTAAAAATAGCATGCGTAGATTTAGAAAATCAGCTCCAAAATCATGAACAACTATAATCTTCCAAAAATAGCAGTCATAGTCCCATAAATTTACTCCCCAAAGTAAAGGGTATTGTTTTAACCTTTCAAAAAAAGAAAAAAAGAAAAAGAAAAACCGTAGAATAGGGCTCGTTCTTCCATTTCTCCAAGTATTGCCTCTTTCGGCATTACTTTTGGTGGTTGTCTTCATCAAAACTTGTTCAACTTCTTCTTTGGAAGCTCCATGTTCATGTTAGCAACAGCCTTTCTTGCATGTCATATAGCTTTTCATGGTACTCGAACAAACATACCATGTTGAGAGTTGTCAAGATAAGTCATCTTGCAACTCAATCCCATAGGCTTTGCTACTCATCTTTCTCTTGATCCAGTGAGTCTAATCTTCTTAGGCTTGAGCTTGTTATAGGTTTCTCTTGGAAACCTTTCTTTGTGTACTGTACGTAAGCCATAACCAAGTCGCCTTCACTATAAATTTTCTCTAGACAGTGTTCTTTTGCAGCTTCTTGGTACTTGGAGTTGCTTTGTTGTATCTTCTTATTTATCTTAGCTTGCAAGTCTTCGATGCGTTTGGCAAATCCGACAACATCATCACTTATTCGATCTTGTACTAGTAATGGTATTATGGTGTTAAGTCAAATACATGATGTGGACCTCATCTAGTGACAATCTCAAATCGGGATCTCCTCATGGTGCAATTTATCGAGTTGTTGGAAGCAAACTCAGTTTGCAGTTAAGCCAAGTCCCATTGAGATATCTTATTTCATGCAGTTGCTTCTCAAAACGGTTACTGAGGCTCTTGTTGATTACCTCGGTTTGATCATCCGTTTGAAGATGAGAGGTGCTAGAGAACCAAAGCTTAGTCCCCAAATGCTTTCATGAAATGCGTTATAAGTGTTCTACAAATTTTGAATCTTGGCCAGAAGCTATAGTTTTCACTATCTGTGAAGTCTTTGTTTGGCTATCCTTTTCTTTTTCATTTTTAATTAAATAGGAGTTCAGATTATTTTGGCAAGTATCCCATGGACAATAGGATGCTAAAATCGGTTTGTTTCCAGAGGATTCTTTCTAGAAGATTCCTAACCTGTAATACATGTACATGAACCCTTAAAAAACTATACATATGGATCTGTGCTGGATGAATTAAACTTAAGAGTTTTCTTCAAGAAAAATGTGAGTCTCTTGATTGTGAATTGGGCTTGTCAACTTTATGGCAATGATCTCTTATGTGGTACTTATTATCACTCAGTTCACTTAAAGTTCAATTTCGCTTGTTTGCTACCTTAGACTGCTTATTATGTATCTACTGATTCTTTTGCAGACAATTTATGCCTTGTTGGATAGTAAATCAGAACAAGAACGGAGGTTGCTTTCAGCACTTGTTAATAAAGTAAGTTCACATTGAGGGGTTTGCTTTGACGAAATCATTTATTTCAGCTCTTTCTCCTCCTCCAAACTTCTTTCTATACTGCAGCATTTCTGCTGTCCATATTGTTCCTTAGCTAGCTTTGTCCGTGTGAAAGTGGCCTGCTTTTCCTTTTTGTTGAAGCTCCTTTTTGAAGTCTTACAAGTTTGATTTAGAAGATATGTGAATTCTAGAGTTTTTATTTTATTATTATTATTATTTTTTTTGCAGCTGGGGGATCCAGAAGGGAAGGGAGCATCCAATGCTGTGTATCATTTGGAAAACCTTCTAAGTAACCATCCAAATATGAAGGTAAAACTATCTATTAAACCCAACACTTGTTCTCATACCTTTAATTCTTTAAACTTATTAGTCAAATTGATGGAAGTGTGAACCAAAAAGTTTGTCTTGTATACTTTAAAACAAATTCACAATGCCCTGCTAGATGTTTCAACTTTACAAGCTGGGAGTGTAGCTGGTAGGACTTTGGAGTGGTAATGTGAAGTTTAAAAGAGCAAAGGAAGCATGGGTTTATAGTCTAGACGTAGTGTTGATATCAATTGACATGAACAAATAGATAAACATGGTAGCTAGATGCTTGTACATGCTTAGGAACTCTGCATGGGTGCTTCTATATTCTATAATATTTGGTTTATTATCACTGATATCCTACCAAAATTTCTTAATGATACTAAAGCTTTGGATGTGACCTGTATCTCTATCTGTGTCCTAGACTCATGGAGATGAATCGTATCTCTGCTCAGTGTGCCTCGTCCTTTTTTGTTTGTTTGTTTGTTTTTTGTTTCCAGTCGTCTAGGAGATAGAAACAACTTGCATAAGAGAGTAAATAAGCAAATAATCAACAAAGCCACTAGATGCACCAAATAAATTGTCAACCAGGAGAAACTGCTTGGAGCTCAATATCGTTTTTTTTTTTTTTTTTGAAAGGTAACACTACCAGGGATTGAATCATGGATCACTCCCACACACTACATTGTCTCCACCAGCTCATCTAATGAGCAGGGGACAATTGTTAAATCAAGAAGGAGCAAAGCTTTCAAGTGTCAAGTTAGAGCCTAAAAAATGAGCTCGTAACTCACAGAAACACCTTTTAACTGAGACCTTGAAACCTAATCTTAGCAATCTACACTACTCCAAAAGGTGAGTTCTTCTTTTCCTGTTTCTTTTGTTGTTTTTTCAATTTTCTAAATACACACATTTCCTAGGTACTTTTACATAAACAAGCTACCACTGTAAATTTCTTGATTGATTTCCTGTGTTTACCTCTATGAAATCAATTCCTGAGTGCTAATGTTAACCCCCAATTTTGTGTATAGAGGCATTTAGGAAGCATATCATGTTTCTATAAAGGATAATTCAAACTATATATATATATATATATATATATAATATATATATATTCTATATATATATATATATATATATATATATATATATATATATATATATAACAAGAGGTGGTGGATGATCTACATTCTTGAGTTGATTCATATTCTGTGTTAAGAATTTTTTTTCTAAGACAATGTGCCCCTTTTCACAGGCATCTCTAGATGCGGACAGAAGTTTCTGCTTGGCATAGTGTAGAATTTCCAAGCTGCAAATTCGGTGGGTCTTTGAGATGATGTGACCCAAAAATCAGGCTATCTACTGATCAGGTGGCCACATGCATATATTTTTGAGGGATAACCAAAATTTTATTTTATTGGAGAAACGGAAAGGAGAAACAAAGAGGATGATAAGGCACCACTCCTAAGTATACAAAGAGGAAGAGGCCCCAAGAGCCCCAGGATAATTCCAGAGGCCTTTCCAAGTACTTTGAGTACTCTAGCTCAGTCCATGACTAATCCTTTAGCCTTCGTGAAGACCACCACAACTTGCAATCGCTACACAGAAAGCACCTGCTATTGCACTTGAACCAAATCTCCCATAGGGAGGCAAGAAGAGGAAGCCGCCATAAGAAAGGCTTCCTTCTGCATCCCTTGCTGACACTAACATTCTTGAAAAAGTTCCCAATTGAATGCAGCATGACCCATTCTACTTCTAAGAGCTTGAATAACTTCCCCCATTTCTTTGGCTCAAAAGTGCAATGCATGAGTAGGCAAACCATGGTCTTTGCATCCATAAAGGTACAAGATGCAGCCATTTGGGCTAATCATCTTCATGCTACTTTTGTGGTCGATCGTGAGCACCTTCTTTTTGACAGATAAGGGGAACTGTCAAACTGATTGTGGCTTATCGGAGGAAGAGATTGTGAATGATGGTAGTGGTCTTCAAAACCTTAAATGATTTGTGTGCATGGATCTATGGTCAGAGAGGTGATCTGTGGTGAGAAGTGCGACTGCCTCAACAGCTACAATTCAAGTGAGCACCTTTCTTCCATCCCAAGGGCAAGTGCTCTGAATGTGAGAGACAAGTGCTGATAGTAGGTAGGGCAGTACAAAAATGATGATCTTTTTTACGTGAGCATGTTGGAAGATGAAATAGTGGCCATGAAACAATTTTATGGGTCTTGATGTTGCTGTGATTGGAAGGTCAGAATGAGGGATCCGAGCGTACAAGAGTAGCCCTCATATATCTACTCTAAGCTTGGTGAAATTATTGTCACAAAGTAAATGTGTTTCTACATTACTTCATCAGGGATCCTAGCGTACAAGAGTAGCCCTCAGATATCTACCCCAAGCTTGGTGAAGTTATCGTCACAAAGTGAATGTGTTTTTCTACATTACTGCCAGGGTACAATTTTCATTGTAGGATCAGGTGACATTCCTATTATTGTATTGGTTTTTTCTTCTTCTAATAGGTAGACCCCAATGGTTGAATGCATCCTGTCTATCAGTATTTTATTGGTTTCATTTAAGATATGTATTTTGTATCCTGTTATTGTTAGTTTCCTGCTTTCAGATGTTGATAATGAGAGTTAATTTGTTTAGGAGCTAGGGGTTGATTTCCTATTTGATTAGAGCATGGAGTATGTTATGATAGCTTTTGACTATTGATTAATAGAATTAATTTCTTTCAGTGTTTATGTGTGATACGTGGTGGTTGAGGAAGTTCTAGTACATCATCTTGATATTAGTCTGTCTCCTTTTTTGATCTAAATGTATAATACTACATGGAAAAGTGAAACTTCAATCTATTCTAATTAGCTGCTGGAATTTATATAAATAAATATTAGGGTCATCATGCAATGGTTTGCAACACTTTGTATAAGTTCTCCTTCTCATATTTATATGCTGAGCAGTAGAGCTGTATTCCACAGGCAGTAGTGATTGATGAGGTGGATCGTTTTCTCTTCCGACCGCATCTGGGCCTGCGAGCAAAATACCATGCTGTACGTTCTATCATTTTCATTATCACTGTACTGACTATTTTGGGGTAAATCAGAACATGTCAATGTGAATTATATATCTTAATTTATATCCATATTTTAGTAGCTTGATTTATAAATTCACACTCCTACCTTTTAGCTTTTTGATTGATATGTGAACTTCGAATCTTTTAGTTGCTGGTTACAGTTTATGATTTATTTATTTATTTATTTATTATTATTATATTTCTGTATCAAAGATGGTTTTTGGTATTTCTGAAGGTATGCACCTGGGGAACTTTGTGTTGCTCAACTAGAACTGCTGAAATATATCTTTGGGACTCACAAAACCCTGCTTAATATCAGGCCATAAATTGATCCAGATGTTAGTCGTGCTTTTTCAGTGACCAGTATCAGTTTTATGTGCTGAAATTCAGAATGGGATATAGATATATATATATTATATATATATATTATATATATATATAGATATATCTATATATATAATATATATATATATATCTATAATATATAGATATATAAGATTGAGAATTTTATTAAGCACTAGAAGGCAAAGAAAACACAATATACAGGAAAGAAAGAAAACAAAGAAAACAAAAGAAACTATACAGCCTGAGAATATACAAACAGGGAGGGGAAAACAGAGAAACAACAAACAGAGCAAAGGACAAGGCCCAAACACCAGCATACGACCCAAAAAAGAAAGGAGGCTCCAATCCGAAATTGAAAGGCACAACTACTAATCCGAGACATCCCTGGAGATGGCGGTAACCACCCTATCAGTAGAGTGAAGGGAGTTCCAGAAGCAATGGTCATGCCTCACTCCAAATGGCCCAGATAATCTTTCTTTTTTCAGAAAAGGGCCAGAGGGCCATCCAGCAATGATTTCATAGGCATTTCTACTCACTGCCCTCTGGAATCTAATTATCATCAGCCAAGCCCACCAGAATCTAAAAAGATCCACAAAATGGTTGTTCCAACTAGCAATTTATATATGGAATCGAAAAAGACCTTTCAATATCTCATTAGTAACTCGGATACATTACTTTAGAACATGCACTTACTAACCTTTCTTCATGCAGGTTATTTTTCTGAATCAGATTTTGCTCAGCAGAAAAGGAGATGGGCCCAAGGTAGCAAAGCGTTTGGTGGATATTTATTTTGCACTATTTAAGGTATGAGTCGGGATTTTCCCTATTCAGTTCGTTTCATCATGCATATGTTCATAAATTCTTAAAAGGTAGTGGTGTAATTCCTATGAGGCTTGTAATGTCCATGTACTTTGAGGTTATCTTGTAATCTATGTAAATCTTGTAGATGGTCTTGAGAGGATCTCCATGTGTATCTTTTATCTAGGCTTGGAGATATACTCAAGCCTATCAAAAGATTTTTTACAGAATACCTTTATAGTACATAGAAATCACAAGAATGCTTTCATATGAATTACTTTTTTAGAAATGAGCCTTCATATGAATTACATCACTATCTCCTAATACAAGTGTTCCATTCCTTGTGTTTATGGCAATGCTTCTTGGTTGTCATTTTATGTGTTTGTTGTTGTTTATTTTGAAAATATTAGGGACCACAAATTGGGATGAGAGGTTGTATTTAATGGCAAATTATATGCCAGGTTCACATCAACTGATAATTTGCTTCCCACTTGTTTTCTTTGGTAAAATCAGGCTTTCTTTGTCATTTATATTACATGGATTTTCCAAGTAGGAGATGTATCACATGTCAGAAGATTCTGACATCTATACATGTAAGGTTTTTTGAGCAACATGCCACAATTCTTCTCCTTCTCAATGTCGAGATGCCTAAAAACAGAAATTCACTTGTCATTTACAGGATACATCATCATCATCAATTAAGACTCATCCCAACTAATCAGGGTCGGCTACATGAATCCTTTGCCAATAGCCACCATTCCACTCTATAAAGGGCCATAACTTCAGATGCCCTAGCATGAATTTGGAATGTCATATTGTTGAGATTTGTGTTGGAAGTTATGGCATAAGTTTGACTCCGGCTGCCAACCTGACACAACCCTCCTCGTTTTTCCAGGCTAGGGACCAGCAATGAGAGCATAAAACTCCCACAGGTGCAATGTAATAGACTATTACATATGTTGATTACAATCAAGCGCTATCTAATAGTCTATTACATAGGTTGATTACAATCAACTAGTTGATTATCAATGAGGCCTGATCATTTTCATCTTGATTGAACTGTGTTAAAGGGAAATTTAAAATAACCTCTTTGAAACATACAACTTATGAAAGTTTCTTTTCATCTCTCTCAGTTTTAAGAAACATCACACATCACAACCTTTTAAGTGCATCCTAGATGTTTATTTTCTCCTTTATTTATATATATATATATATATATATTTAATTGATTAAAATATAATGTCAAATCTATGTATCTTATTTTTTGAGCAGCAAATCCTACACTCTGTACTGGTATTGGATTCTCACACTTTTATTCATGTCCATGCATCGTAGTCTGTTGGCCTAGCTATAAAAGCCTATTACTAGGGCTAGCAATGGGCAGGGCTAGCTTGTTAAGCTTCTGCGATGGGTCCATCTTTGGCCAGGGTTGGCTGTCATATTAGGTCACCAAGTCAGAGCTTGGGCCTAAAATTCAAGCCTGTTTATTAGATAAGCTGAGCTCAAGTTGTTTCTGAAAGCCTATTGGTCCAGCCCCAGCCTGGCCTGTTTATGGCTTCCAACAGCATTTCCATAATATGTTGTACATGTATATAAGGAGATGATGAGTTTCATC
This sequence comes from Magnolia officinalis, assembly GCA_021015155.1. NCBI lineage: Eukaryota > Viridiplantae > Streptophyta > Magnoliopsida > Magnoliales > Magnoliaceae > Magnolia > Magnolia officinalis. The sequence continues at coordinate 1,644,917 of JAJHSJ010000009.1, forward strand.
TTACCACAATCAGATTTGAAAACTTCAAAGACGAATAATGCAGGTGATGGCTACTTTACTTTTTAAAAGCCTTTTCTTCTCCCTTCCATTATCCCTCACCCACAAAACCCTAAATCCTCACACCACTCGCTCTGTCTCTCTCATCCCTCTAATCATTCTTTTCTCTCTCTGTTTCTCTCACATTTCTCGCTCTTTCTTCCATCTCATTTCTCTGTTCATTGCTCTCTCTCTCTCTCTCTCTCTCTCTCTCTCTCTCTCTCTCTCTCGCTGTTTTTGGGGTTTTCTAATGGCATAATCATCACGGGCTAATGGTGCCCAGCACATTCCTCACGAGCCAGCCTTGGGCCTAGGTTTTCTTTTGTGGGCTGGACTTGGATAGACCCCTGCTCAGTACGGGTTTGGCCTGTTGACAGCCTCACCTATAACCTATGTTGAAAGCTTGTTTGCTAAGTTATTGAATTGGGATGTCTCCAGTATTTACTTGGTTTTGAGCCATCAAAATTTAATGTAGCTTTGGTTGACCTGTGACATATTCTACAATAGATGGTTTCATTCTAGTCTCATACTTCTGCATCAAGGTTACTATTGGAGTTGGTTTGCAACTTTTGGCAGTTGGAGGTTTTGCTTCAACAAGAGTTTCTTATGAACTCCATAAACTGGCCCTGACCATTTATCAATTTATTGTTACGTCAATTTGCAAGTTGCCTTGATAAAGAAAGACATGATAGTTTCTCATTGATTCTTCAGTCTAAACTTCTCTATTTCAGTTGAATTTGTCTATTTTGCAGGGGGCGTGTTTGCTTGTATTGCAGCACACTGCACTTTAAACTTTACACTTTGACACTGTTCTACGCTTGCATGTTGTGTTGCTTTATGGAAATACTGATTTCAACTTAAATAGTGCTGTTGATGAGAATATTTTCATTCTCCTTTTCAGGTACTGATCACTGAGTCCAGCGGTGGTCAAAGAACGGAGAAAAACAGCAAAAAACAAGATAAAAAAGATACTAGCACTCAAACTAGGAAAGGAGAAAGTCCTTTGGAGTCTGATGTTGAAATGGACTCACGGCTTCTATCTGCCCTCCTGACTGTGAGTTTAATCAGCTATGTTTTTTACCTGAAATGATTGGTGTTAATTGGTTATGTGGAAAGTGCGGTGAACTTATGTTTAACAGATGCATATATTTTTTATGGCATTGTTTAGCCGTTTCAAAACTTATTTTGAAACTCTTTAGCCTGTTGTAGAGAGTGGTTCACACAATACGAACACCATATTTGGAAATATTTGAGCTGCAATTGCTCTAGGAATCTAAAGGCTAGTTATGGTATGCATGTTCATTTTCTCTATTGGAGAGTATGAAATGGTCAAATTATATCACTAGCAGGGGGTTCAAAGCATCCTCTTCGTTTATGTTGACAATTGAGATCTCAAATTGTTTGGAAAATGTCTCTTTTATTTATCATATTCCTCACTCATATTGGCAACTATTTTTTCTTAGATTAAAACTGATTCATTAAATAAGAAATGCCAGAGCATTACAGCAAGAACAGTACTTTGGAAATAAATCCTTGCATAATTCTGCATTAGTTATAGGCATGAGGTATTGGCCTTTTACCGAAAATTTCAAGTTGAAATTTTGTTGCAAATTTCTGTCAAACTGCTTCTACCACTGAAACTAGTGGACTCTTTTCCTCTCTAAGTACTTGTGGCTATCAATTTATTATCTTTTCGATAAAGCTAACTCTTTGGTACAGCATAGTACTTGATGATGATAGCTAAGTACTGTTTTTGATTGAAAAGTTCATATTCCACCGATACTCCATGAATATTTGTTAAATTATGGTTATTTGAATGATTCATGGAATTCTTTGATTGGTTTTCTGAAGTTTTTTGAAAATGTGTCATATGACCCATTGGTTCACCACCACTATTACAGGGAGTTAACAGAGCATACCGTTTTGTATCAAGTGATGAGGCTGATGATATTATAGAGGTTCAAACGCCAATACTTTTTAATTGGTGAGCTCCAAAGCTGGAAATTAACTACAGTATTTGAAATATTAACATATCATTCAGTACAATGGATGCTTCTTTGGCATTCTGGTGCAAACCTACATTTTTTTTTCTTTCTTTCATACAGGTCCATTCGAAGAATTTCAATGTTGGGGTTCAAGCACTGATTCTTCTGTCTCGTATTTCTTCCAAAAATCAGATCGCTAGTGATCGCTTTTACCGTGCTCTGTATTCGAAGCTCCTGGATCCTACTGTCATGAATTCTTCTAAGGTGAGTTTCGTTGAATTCATTCTAAAAGTAGAGATTGAATTCGACATCCCTTTCCTCATCATGCCAATTTTAAGTTTTCCTTCTTTTAACCCTTTTTGTTTCTGCTATCGATATTTATTAAAATGATTCTCAGATAATTATGATAAAAGATCACGTTCGTAACTATCAGGTGCTTGCATAGAGATTCCTCTGTTAGTGAATCCTTCAAAAATAAAACTTGCCTCTTGATGAGTACAGATTGTCAAAATATTGAGCATTGTAGATGGAGAGAACTCCCAACCCATTTTATAACATCAATCTCAATTGATAATTATGGAAAGAAGGCAATCTCTTGGGTGATGCCGGGGTCAATCGAGTGCTTGCTTTCAGCTTCTCATGGAGGGGCTTTGGGAGAGAAGGCAAGATCCTGTGGAGGCTTTCCTTGTCGGTGGGCCTTGGGGCCCTATGGGGGGAAAGAAATAATAGATGTCTTCGAGATAAAGAGTGGCTAGGCCTCAATACTTTCTATGAAAGCGAAGGCGGATTTGCTGGATTGGGCTTTTAGTTCGAAAATTCCTGTAGATTGTATTTCTTTGGGTTAAGGCGTGTTGTTGTTGTTTTGGGTCGCCTTTGGTGCTTCTTTAATAAAATATCATTAATTTTAAAAAATAATTATGGAAAAGTCATTGATTTAAATTTTTTTGAGCCAAAGATCTCAATCTTGTATATACATACTAGTTTCAAAGCTTGACCAAGAACCCTAAGGTTAGAGGCTAACATCCCACATGATGGCCCTAAACCATATCAGATAGTTGCGACATGTCCCATCATGTGATTGCCCAGGCCATGCTCTTATAGCTAGATTACCCTGCTGAATAATGTCCAAGAGCTTTAATTAACCCAACTTTGTGCACTTTTGCTTTTAAGAGGAATCTTTGCAAGTTTGAAGTGGAGATGCTTGAAGAATCGCTAGATGTGCTTAATGGTATCCATCTCCCAATAAATGAGGCCAATGAGAGAATCTGGGCTGCTTCTCCAGGTTCTTTCCCTGCCAAAGGCCAGGTAATGCAGGGGGCATTTTCACACCAGGCTTGAGTGGGGTTGCCTGTGGGATGCAGGGGCACACTTGAGGTGGGCGGCCCGTGTGAGGTGGGTGGCTCATGTGAGGCAGACACCACCCGTGTGAGGCGATACCCATGTGATTTGCGGCCCACGAGGGGGGTTCAACCGAGGTCCTAACCCATAAGATGTGAGGCTTGGGCTATAAGATAAAGGGATTGATTCGCTATGCTCTAACAGTTCGAGCTTTTAGAGCAAGTGGTTAATTGTCTTGCATCAAAGTGATATTAGAGCGGGATGTCTCGTGTTCGAGGCTCCTCACCGGGGGTGATTAATGTAGGGGCATTTTTACACCGGGTTCGAGTGGAGTTGTCTGTGGGATGTAGTGGCACACTCGGGGCGGGTGGCTCGTGTGAGGCGGAACCCATGGGAATTAGGGCTCACGAGGGGGGTTCGGCCGATGTCCTAACCCATGAGATGTGGGGCCTGAGATAAAGGGATTGATTCGCCATGCTCTAACAGTTCGAGCTTTTAGAGCAGTTAATTGTCCTGCATCGCTAGGCTCCTCAGCGGTGCAAGTTCTATCGTTTGGGGTCCCTTTGCCCCTCGTTGCGTTCTAGCTTTCTATTGGGCAGCATCTGTGAACAAGATTTGCATGCGGGACAATCTTCAAAAAGAGAAGTACCCCTTCCAAATATTTGTTTTATGTAGAGCTGTACACGAACCGAGTTAGATTGGTTAACTTGCTCGACTCGACTCGAAAAGGCTTGATTTGACTTGGTTCAAAACTGAGTTTGAGCAGAGTCGAGCTGATTTTTTGAGCTCGAAAAAATTTCGAGCTTGCCTGAGCTTGACTCGGATCGAATCGGCTCGGTGACTTGGTTATTTTGATATTGATGCTGCTTGCCAAGTGTTTGATGAAATGACTCAATGAAATGTTGTTTCGGGTGCATACATTCTCCGCGGGATCAGCTAGCGGCGAGGAAGGAATGGATACGAAACAAATCACTACAAATAAAAAAAAAAACTTCACATTATAAAACTGCCCAAATCAATCATGATTTTGATGTCGCCCGCCGAGTGTTTGATGAAATACCTGTATACTTTTGTTACTGTTTTGCATTCTGTGAAAAATTGAAGATGTGCTCTCTGTGTTTGAGAAAATGTCGCATAGGCTCGAACTCGGCTCGAACCGGCCCGAGCTGCTGATGGAACCGAGCCGAGCTGGCCAGTTAGGCTTGAGGACCGAGCCGATCTGTGCCAAGCTCGACTCGGTTCTACTTGTGTACAGCTCTAGTTTTATGTGTGGGAAAAGGGGGGAAAACAGTGACTACTTGTTTATTAATTGCTATTGATGTGGGAAATTTGAACCTTCTTTAGCATTTTTGAAGTTGTGCGGGTCTTGCTGAAAATGGAAGGTTGGTTGTTGGAATCTCCTGCCAAAGAGGAAAGATCCTATCAAGATTGCTGTCATTTGCCATAATGTGCACGGTCTGTATCGATGTGGGACTTTCTTACTTATTCGGATTCTTGTACTTCCAGAAGCTAAGGTGATCAGAGAGACTATATTTGGTCTTCAAGCCCTTCATCCTCTAAGCTCTTACATGTTAGAGATTGTGGGTGTACACATCGTGTGCACTCCATGCTGTTGTGTCTGGGATTTTAAGAGTCACTTGACATTGGTTTTTCCTTTCTTTTTTTAATCTGGTCATTCTACCAAAATCCCATAAATTCTCAGAGGCCAATAATTGTGGACTCTTTGGCCAATTGAAGTTCTGAGATTTTTGTTATTATCAGGGCATCTGTAAATTGTGTTGTGCATTCTGTTCTTTTATGCCCTTATTGCTGCAACTGGACTTTGTGGACTGTTTATCAGTTCATCTGTTTTTGTTGGTATCAATATAAAAAAAGAATCAAGAAGAGGCATTTACTTACTATATTTGCACAAAGCCTGAAGTGAGGCAGCAACAAGTTTGGGTGTGGGAGAGGGGTGCATCTGTTTGAAAGCGTTAGCAAGTATAAATGGTTAGGAAGGGGGCGTGGGAGCTCGAGTCAGAAGCGCGATTCAAAGCAGCAGCATCACCTAGTTGGAAGGATGGAATAAAGCTTGAAATATTAATTTCTTGTAGATCTCGCTGTTCTTTTCATCATGATACATGCTTTTAGTTGAGCTAGACACAAGCAGAGTTAGTTTCTAATAGATTGCTGAATCTTTAGCAGTTTTAACTGACTCTATTGTTTTGGCTTGATATCCAGCTCGAAATGTTTGTTAATTTACTGTCTGAATCGATGAAGAGTGATGTTAACATAAAGCGGGTATCTGCCTTTTCAAAGCGCCTCCTGCAGGTTTGTAATGAGATTTAATTCTCTTCATGTACGAGGGAATTCCAAAACCTGATTACTTTGTATATCTGCTGCTTAAATATTAGCCTTTTTCTTTGGGTTTCTTTCACAAGGAGGAAAAAACCATAAGCAGAAAAAAATGGCTTTGTAGTTTGTATTGACTTTTGGGTTGAGTTGTAGAAATGTTTTTCTTGTTTTCTTTTTCTGCAGAGATTTTTTTTTTTTTTCCCTTAAAATTTTGGAGAAGGACACGTTGTCAATAGATCCAGTGTCTGTTTTGGTAGCAGGTCATGCAAAATTTGGATTAGACTAATCTCGATTTTGATAGGGCCCCATTCTCCACATTAGGTTGGCCATTCTAAAGTGGCACTTTTCCTCTTCTCAATTGCAATTGTGGGTGTGTTTAGTTTTTCAATAACTTCCAAAATCACAATAATGCAGAGGAAAGTGCCAATTCAGTGCGTTAAATCTGACATGGAGAGCATGTGGCCAACCAAATTCAGCATTAGGTTTACGTTTGATTCAGGGGATCGTCTGTTATTTCACAAAGCGCCTTTAGTTTTGTATTTTCAATCTCTTCTTTTCTTTCTTTCCTTTTTTTCCTGGATTCGTCCAAAGGAAAAATGGTAGTTGACTTGACAGGTCACCACCTCTGACCTGCATATGAGTAAGACGTACTCTTCAATCTTTAGGTCCACATCATAGCATACTGATATGCTAAGTTATTTGAACAGGTTGCACTTCAGCAACCCCCTCAATATGCTTGTGGATGCCTCTTTATACTTTCCGAAGTTCTAAAAGCAAAGCCACCTCTATGGTAAGAGCTTCTGAAGACTATTTAGATAATGAGATTGCGAACTTGCATTTTATAATTTGGTTTCTGCTACAAAACACGAATTGTCATCTTGCAGGAATATGATGCTACAAAATGAGTCTGTCGATGATGATTTTGAACATTTTGATATATATAAAGGCTCTCTCAGACTGTAGCAGGCAGCATTCCCTCCGGCAAGTTGGAAAATTCTGTTGACCTTGTAGGCATGGCAAATGGCTCCAATGGTGTCCAGACCAACAGTGATGCTTCTGACTCAGAAGACGAGGAAGACCTACCAGTGTCCTCTTCTGAAGAAGACAATAATTCTGAAGGAGAAGATAACTTGCTTCAAGGAGATGATTTGAATGATGTGGGGAAGTTAGAGACGGTTTCTGATCATGACAAAACAACAATCGGAACTACCTAATAAAGGATCATCACTACCTGGAGGGTACAATCCCCGGCATCGGGAGCCTTTATACTGGTAGACTTTCCAAATTCTTTATCTTGATTTTTGAATTGGTGCTTCAAGCTTTTGCTAGCCCCAAGTGTAAGGCAGCCCATCTACATGCAGCCACATGTGCCAATGTGCCAATGTGCCATACTGTGGCAAGTTCCAAGCTCAGGTGGGTCCAGCTGGTCTATTCATGTGGGTATGATGTTGGAAACAAATGAATGGCATAGACCAAGTTTTTCTATGTAATGGTTTTGTGAACTTTCCTTGTCTTTGGATTGACCTTATTTTTAGTCATGTCATCTTCACAGTGGGACCCACTTGATGGATCAATTGAATCATGTGCCTGTGGGCCATGCTGGCACATTGATACCTTGAAGATCAGCTTCCCTATACACGTGTGGAGTTAGCAAACCTCCAGGTGGTTCATAATCATATTATTATTTTGTAAAGGGATTAAAGTATCAGTACTGGAGGAACATATTATCCATTGTAAGCACTAAAAAGCATTGTTCAATATTGATATATTGGACAATGCCATTTGAATCTTTTGTTTTGAAGCAATTAAAATTTTGGTAAAACTTAGAAAGGAGCCCTATTTACACCCACCTTTATTAACCACTGCACCATTTTTTTCCATACAGTATTACAAATCTTTTGGTAATGCAATAGCACAAAGAGCACTATTTACACCCACCTTTATTGATCGTTGCACCCTTTCTTTTTTCAAACATTAGTACAAATTTTTTGGTAATGCAATAGTTGAACTTTGGACGTATTACCAGAAGTAAAAAAGAAAAGTTATCCATGGTAGTGTACCACTCTCCTTACGTCGCAAGTCTTATCATGGGTGTTCAGTGAGGAAACTGCTCTGATGCATTACCAGAAAAAAGAAAAAGAAAATCCTTTTCAGAAAATTCATCAAAATCATCTGCTGAACAGAAAAAATAGTATGTTTATTTTCTTTTGCACTTGGAGTGTGTTCTCTGCAATATTTGTGTTTGAATGTTTAGGATGAGCTTTAAATTGGGAAGTCGGGGGGTACTCTTTTAGTTTATGAAAAAAAAAAAATCCTCTTTTATGAATTGACAGCAATGCGGACCGCACAAGCTGGTGGGAGCTGACAGTACTGGCTTCTTACGTTCACCCGTCAGTAGCAACTATGGCCCAAACCCTTTTATCTGGGGCTAACATTGTGTACAATGGCAACCCTATAAATGATCTGTCTCTTGGTGCTTTTCTGGACAAGTTCATGGAGAAGAAACCAAAGGCAAACCGGAGAGCCGAAGGCACATGGCATGGTGGTTCCCAAATTGCGCCTGCGAAAAAGGTCCATTTCTCAACCAAACTATAATCATATGGAATACCTTGTTGCCTATGATTCCTGGTTTTGAATATCTTTTTTTATTTTAAAAATAAAAATAAAAGTTGTACTTTATTTAGATGTTTCTCCATTCATGTTTAGACTCTAGTAATATCCTGCAGCATCCAAAAACTCGATATCACTTTAAAAAATCATCAAAACAACCTAGCCATGAGCAAGATAAGGGGGTGACTCAGTATAGATATGAGGAGGTTTGTTGTTTCACTGGAGGATCTGTTGCACTTGGCTTGCCCATCTAAGGGTCCACATTGCAGGATGGTTGGATAATTTTAACCATCCGTGGTCATATTGTTTTTTTTATTTAAAAGCAACAGAATGAGATTTCATTCAAGGAAAACAGAAAAGAAACAGAACAAAGAGAAAACAGAAAAGGGCGAAGCTGCTGAGATAGCAGAAAGCCCCTAGCAACCAAGAAAAGTAAAATCAAAATGATTCAATGCCCCCACATTCGTAGCCCATTCAATGACCATTTTCTTCGCCCCCTAGCACACCACTACCGAAACAGGAGCGGACTTATCGTTAAAGCATCTCTCATTCCTCTCCATCCAAATGGCCCACCAGGTAGCTAGAACCAGTAAGCGCCACACGATGGACTTGAGCCTTCCTAGCTTCGGTCCATCCGTGGTCATATTGTTGTCAGGCAACTCTTAAAAATTCACGCTGTTCGGACAATCCTGGCTGCCTGGTTTTTCCCTTTTGAATGTGACTGTAGGCTTAAATTATTATTATTATTATTATTATGTTTTTAAATATATATAACCATATAAGGCCAATTGCATGGATAGGATTGTTCTAGCAGTCTTCTAAATACATCTTGCATGTTTCATCACATGAACATTTCATATCATCCTTTCACCTAGTTACGTTAGTCTATCATGGATTGGCAAAGCAATTGAAACTCTAGCTCATCATGGGTCAGACTCGGTCTCTTCTTGTATTTCCTGATAGTAATTCTTTCGAGGATTGAAGAACTCAAAAATCAGTCTGCAACAGGATGCGAGCCCATAGCTCAGTGGAAGGCAAGGTGCATTTCAATCAAATGATTGAGGGACATGCTTTCTGCTATTTACAGTTTTGTGTGGCATATCTACGCATAATGCATTTTGATTGCAGGTTATATATGCTTGATTGCCAACATGGGTTTGTTTTCTCCCTTTTTCTCAGCTGGAAATGAAAAATCATCTGATTGGAGTGGAGATACTGTCACTAGCTGAGGAAGACGTTCCCCCAGAGGATCTCATCTTCCACAAGTTCTATATGAATAAGACAAGTTCATCAAAGAAGTCAAAGAAGAAGAAACAGACAGAGGATGAGGCTGCAGTAGAGCTACTTGATGTATCCGGCAGTGATGAGAGTGACAATGAAGAGATTGATGACATCTTGGGATCGGGGCATTTGCCTTCGGAAAATGAGGGTGATTATGATTATGACAATCTCGATGATGTTGTCAATGAAGGTGATGACGATGACTTGCTTGGACACGATAGTGATGCTGACATGGATTCTGCTGTTGACCATGATATTGCTAGTGATGAGGACGATGGTGATGAAGATGATGGTGTTTATGATGTTGATCGTGGTGGTGATTTTAACAAATCCTCCAAAAAGAATAACAAGCGCAAGTTCGGGGGAAGATCTAGAGCATCGCCATTTGTGAGTCTGGAAGACTACGATCATTTATTGAACGATGACAAGAGTGAAGAAACAAAACCCAAATCAGGTAAGAAAAAGAAGAAGAAGTTAGTTTGAATATTGTAACACTTGGATTCCGTCATATTGCGGGATATCCAGGTTGAATTTTTGTAAGTTAAGCATTTTTTGTCCCTTTTCTTCCATTTCCTTGTATTTTTGGTATTCGAATTTATTGTTATTTATTACATTTGAGGAGGTGAAAGGCCTGAAACTAGCTATCCACCATTTTCTTTGCCAATGCTGTTAGAATTGGGAAGCTCCCTCTATTACATTTGAGGAGGTGAAAGGCCTGACACTAGCTATCCCCCATTTTCTTTGCGATTGCTGTTAGAATTGGGAAGCTCCCTTTTATTTTGAAGCCCCTTTACGTGCCACCACATGTGCCAGGTGGGTCCGGCCGTAGATGGCCATCCTTTGTGGTTGTAAGGCTCAGGTGTCAATGTCATGACTCGACTCGAGATTGAATGAGTGGATCCGAGTCTATAGCTTTATAAATCAGATGGGTTGCACGAAAAAAGAATAAGAAAAGACTGGGGAATCTTTTTCTAAGCCATCCATGGTTTAACGTTGTTGCCTGTGTATTGTATGGACCTTACCAATGGATGGCTTGGATTTTCTGCCAATGCTATCTCAGCAAGTGGTGGAATATGCAGATGGAAATCCCCGAACACGAATTGGATGGTTGGATTGCTAATTACAGAGGGCATAGTGCATTATAGATCATCATAGTCAAAGAGCCGTGTGCCAATCTCAAATGGTTTGATTTTGTGAAATCACCCACCACCCACCTTTGAGCCTCGTTCGATCCAGTGGTCAGGATTGCCTGATTGGCCTGCTTTTAGGCCATGGCTTGAATATGGTTGGGATGGGCTGCTGAGAGAGGTCCAAGCAATGTGTAGTTCGTGTTTCCTCGCGTAGTTTGATGAATTGTGCTTTAGTTGAAATTTTAGCAGAAAACCCTATCATGGTGCAACTCAAGCAAGCAAGCAAGCCGTTGGTCAATCTCAACTGTCCAATCTGTGGTCCATACTATAAGATGAGACGTCACGATTTGCATCGATCCAAATACATAACTCAATGCGGCAGGATCGGATCATCTGATCTGAGGAATTTCTGAACCATGGACATTACTTCATCAATGATTTATAATCATACATGTAACTGTATCCGCTTTGGTTGGATGGTTGTGATAATGTCTTACAGGCCCTTTTAACAAAATTTAAAAAATAAAAAATAAAAAATCATCATTTCCCACTAAATAGCAATGCCCCTATTCTTTGATTTGCGAGTTGGGGAGATTCTGACCCGTCTGATTATGTCTGATTAGAGCCGTCAGATTAGGTTGTAACCACAACGGTGCGATCAGGCCGGCCATATGCAAGGCAGCCCATCAGCCCCTTGGAAATTTGTTTAGTGGTACAATCTAGTTTGTAATTATAAATAAACGGCTAGAGAGCACTTCTTCGAGAACGATGGATGGTTGGAGAAATGGGCCTGCAATATAGAGAACAGAGGTAATTTGTTAAAAAAGACATTATACAGGACTATCTTGTAACAAAGGAAATGAACCTTGAAAGATATAGGGAGTCCCACCTTGTGTTTTTTCCTGAGATTAGTTCCTCTGCTCAGTATCATCCCTCTATAATCTATGCTTATCTCGCAATCAAGTGCAACCTACACGTTCAAAATAGTAGCTATTAGGATTTTGATTGTCGCAACATCAACCGTTCATCAACGAGCCTTCATCTGGCCCATTTTAATGTGTGACCCAAATCTATCCAGGCACAACCCATTTTCAGTCCAATGCACTACGTGCATGCCCTTCTTCTCATCCATGCACATGCATCCTCTAGAAACGTTACAAAGAGAGTGGGCCACAAATCTGCGAACCTTGATCTTTGGCAGGGTTACATGCATGGCATGCACACGTGCCGTGATATCACCGACTATACGAACCACTGCATGATCTCCACCGTTGGATCCCTTCAAGAGGTTCCCACCAGCAATTTGACTGAGATTAACGTGCTCGAACATAACCCGCCCCTGCACACTCACATTCTTGCTATGAGCAGGCTGGTAAAAATCTGGGACGTTGGCTACGCCTACTGGGACCCCCTTATCGAGTACGAAGAGCTGAGATGGGCTATACCTTAATCCAACCTTATTGGGGTTTTGGGTATTGAACAAAAGCAAAATTTTGGACGACACGTAGACGTCCGGACCATCTGAACCGTTGATTTTGAACGATTCGACCCGTAACGCTTGCAGAGCGAAAATGGGTTTTCTGGGCCTGAGTGCGAAGACGATGACGAGAGCGATGGCACCTAACAATGTTGCACTTAGAGAAAGGAAGAGAAGAACAAAACAAGAACATCTCTTGAAAGAACACCCAAAATCTTTCTCATGAAAATATGAGTAATTGGATTTGGGCCTGCCAAACATGCCATGGGCCTGAAAATTCATGTTGGCCCAATGCATGGGGTTGCATCTTACATGTGTTGGCCTCTTGGAAGTAGATATATGTTTGGAAAGATGAGGAATGAGAGCTTTCCCTGTTAGAAAGCCATATGAAGAGTAGCTTTCCCTCATTCCTTTCTTAAATGGGATCTTACAACCTTTCTTTCATAATAGGGAGATACCATGACTCGTGGGAGGATTGATTGAAGAGGTGGTTCATGCCATACGTGCTAATATTGAACACGTGTTTGATTGTATGTGGGGCCAAATGGTTTTATATATGCTATGTAACCCCTTCGAAGATGCACCAAACTAGGATGAACGGACACTAAAACAATCAGCCAATTCCAAAAGTTAGGTGGGCCACAACAAATGATTCTAGAGTTTTGGCTTGATTTTACATGGCATGGCCCATCTGGGTTTTGGATCAGCCAGATTTTGGGGATCAAAGGGAAAATTGGGGTAGCACATGATGGACGGATTGGATCTAATTAAAACCTTACGGTGGGACCCATACGTCCATTTGTAGATTAACTATCTATCCTGGAAACGTTTATATTCCACCCGGGACTAGGATTGCGTAGCGGTGAGGATTGGGTGAGGCAAGGTACCAGCTTAGTGGGTGAGTCCCTGACCGTGGGGCCCACCTAGATTATTTTTTGCATATCCATACCGTCCATCCATTTTTTTCAAAACATTTTAGGACATTTTCCAACAAATGAGTCAGTTCCAAATCTCACGTGGACCACACTAGGGATTGAATTAACACCATTAAAAACTTATTGGGGGCCACAAAAGTATTGGATGAATCTTCTATTTGTGATTTCCCTTCGTCCAGGTATTTTTAACGTTATCAACAGGTTGGATGGAAAATAAACATTACAGTGGACCCTAGGAAGTTTATAATGATTGGTGTTCAATCACCACTATTTTCCTGTGGTGTGGTCCACCTGAGATTTGAATGTGGCTCATTTTTCGGTTCATGCCCTAAAATCATCTGGAAGAAGAGGAGAGGAGAGAAACGAGAAGAAGAGAGAGAGTTTTGTTCATCTATAGCTTTTTTTATTGTTATATTATTTTTTTTTTATGACTTGCAAAATGCAAGTGGGCCAATACCCAAGTCTAGATAAATACTGGGCCTGAGGCCCATAATCATATTTTCTACCCTCCTTTTAAGTTGAGATTTTTACTAGACTTGTCTGGCACTTATCAGATGGCTAAAACGTAGGTGGGCCACGCAGGTAAGAGAAAACACATCATGTAACGTGGCACAGCTGACGGCATTTAGCTTACATGCGTGGCCCACCTGAGACCCTGGACCCACTTTTATAGCCAGGGATCAACATGTGTGGTCCACCTGGTGAAAGGTAGAATGGGATTTTGATGGGAATTCAATTTGCGTTTTGATGATCCGAACAGTCCATGTTCTTGCTGCAATCGTTGATGGGCCACGGCTGAAATTTACCCAAAATGTTGGATTACAACCATCAATATTTATGTTTGAATATGGTCCGTCAAAAGGAAAATTATCGATAAATAAGAATAATCTCTTTTATGCGATTATTGGGACTTCTGGACATCCACATCAGTTTCCTGATATTTGGATATGCTTCATTTTTTGGGTATCAACGCATTGGGGAAGCGGATTGCATGGTGTGTTGCCCTCACTAAGTTATATGGGCCCCACCATAATGTATGTGTTACATTCAAACTGTCCATCATCTGGTGAGATCATTTTAAGGCATGTACTTAAAAACGAGCCAGATCCAAAGCTTGAATGGACCACACTTCAAAAAACAATGGAGATTAAAGGCCAACCATTGAAAACTTATTGCGGGCATCAAAAGTTTTAGCTCAAGCTGATTTTATCTATTCCCTATCGAGTTGTGTGTGGCCTTATGAACAAGTTGGATGGCTAATAAACATCATGATGGGCCTTATTAAAGTTTCAACAGTGGGCATTATTGTCTTTGTTGGTTTGTTTGGTGTGGTCCAGTTGAGCTTTAGAGCTGCGTCATTTTTAGGTTCATGCCCTAAAATAGTCTCACCAAATGGATAGACAGTTTGGATATAACACATATATCATGGTGGGGCCTACAAAACTTATACTTGGTGACATCATTGCCCCCATTGCTTTATGTTGTGTGGTCCACTTGAGTTTTGAGTTTGCATATTTTTTAGGTCATGTCCTGAAATGATCCGTCAAAATGGATGGACAGTGTGGATATAACACAAATCATAATGAAGCTCATAGGACTTTGACACATCAACATAGAGTTCTTTAAAAGCCTGAACAAAGTTACCTAAGAAAGGATAAATTTGTATTTTGAAAAAAATTAAAAATATTTTAATTGAAATAATAAAAAAGTAACCCAAATTCTGTCACGCTCCGAAATTCGAGTACCTGAATAAAGTCTTCGGGACCCGAATCCCAAGATTTATGAGTTATAATACAATGATATTTATTACAATTCACGTAATTCAATCAAATTCAATAAATATTCAACGTCATCTAAAAGAAAATATAGCTGAAATGTTTATTAAATTCAATTCTCTTGATAGTTTTCTCTTTTTACATCGAAATTTGAACATAAAGTAAATCTAAATAACAAAAACTGAATTGAATTAAAACTAAACCTAATTTTCTAGAAAATAAAACTGATAATAGAGGCCCGCCTGCTCGTGGTATTTCAGCTCTGCACCTGTGCATTTTTTTTATAATAGGGTGAACATAACAGCCCGGTAAAGTCATTTCTTCCTCAAAATTTAACATGTTCAGATAAAATTAAAAGTTTATAACAATGGAGGAAAATAGAATACAAATAATGAATTTTAGCAACAGAATTGTGAAAATGCGATGCATGTGATATTTTTCATGAATACTCATAACATTTATATCATTTCTTACAACACCGTACTCAAATGGATTGTCACATTGCATTAATGCTTACGCACTGGTACCTCACTTTGCATTAATGCTTACGCACTGGTACCTCATAGTGATGAACCCATTTTATATTAGCTGGTTAGACTACTGCTCCGGTTGTACCTCTAACGTATGTCCGTGCACACAATTGTACTCATACACGTACACAAAGGAGACTTCAAAGGATCCGGTGGGTTATAGGGTCTTTCACTCAAGGGACACGATTGACCTACTTGCTGGCTTTAGGGCCTGTTTGATTTCAAGGGAATTGAAAAATACTCTTGCAAAAGTTCATTATTACCTTTTCCCCTGTTTGGATTTTCAAATGCAATTCTACCTCGAAAATTGGTCTGAAAAAGTTGACTTGCATTTGTGGACCCCACTGTGATGTGTATGACATTTTCCACACCGTCCATCTATTTTATCAGAAGATTTTAGGGCCTAAGTCCAAAATTGATAAGGGATAAACACAAATATCAGCTTCAGCCAAAACATCTAAGCACCACAAAATTTTTATACGGCAAACATTAAATTTTCACTGTTTCCTGTGGTGTGGTCCACTGGAGCTTTGGATCTGCCTCATTTTTTAGTTCGTGGCCTAAATGAGGCTGACATATAGGATAAACGGTGTTGATACATCATGTACATCATAGTGGGCCCTATATTCCTTTCACAGCCATCCTCGATTTTAACGCCAAAAGGCTACGCCGTCGACATCAGCGCACAGGAAGCGAGGGGCAATTCCCTAGTAAGTAATTATTACTTATTTCCCAGGTAATTCCATTTACTTCACAAATCAAATAGGCCCTCAGGGTCTCTCAGCCAAGGGACATAATCGCCCTACTTGCTGATACAACTATATATTTTTTTCTCACAATTAAATAATCAATAGAGAAGCACAAATAACATGAACAATTCTAAAATCAACAAAAATAAAAAAACAATAATTTAAAAAATCAAATTTCTACACTATAATGCAGGTTCTATACGAGATGCATAAATTCGATGTTATTAAAATTTAGTTTCTAAAATTTGTTAAAATATCAAGTTGATTTCTGTAATAATGCTGGAAAATTTACAAGAATTCCTGAAAATGTTGAAATACCAAATTTGTCTCAAAATTTGAAATTTGAATTTATTTACTTATTTGTAATGTAAATCATTTATTTTATTCGAAATTTAAATTCATATTTATCAATTTATAAAAGTTTAGTTGTACCTTATATTTAAATTATTATTATTACTATTATTATTTTATTTTTATAACTTAAACTGCAGTTTAAATTAGAATAATAATTAGAAGTTTGAATTGATATCATATTAAATTTCGACTTAATTAATTTAAGAAATTATACAAGTCAGAGTTCATAATACTTACCAAATAACTAAAATTTTGAATTATACTTAATTATTTTTAAAGCCTTCAAAGTCACCTTAAATTTAAATTTACATTAATTTAATTCTTATAACAAAATAATAATAATAATAATTTTTAATTTCCAATTAGTATAATTAATATTAATTCTCAAACTCTAAAAATTAAAATTTTAATTTAACTGTTTGTTAACAATTTAATTATAACCACTTTACTTTAAATTAAATTAACAAATTATTTTAATATTTGAAATTTCACTTGATTTATATTAATTTAATTAATTAATTATTATTTATTAAATTAAATACATATATTAAACAAGGCTTAAAATTTACAAATTAATTTAAGTTATTAATTCTATTTTTTTACTAAAAATAATTCTGAATTAAATTCAACAATTCTAATATAAAATAATAAAATTTATCTGCATATACTATATTACATCTGACTAAAAAAATTCATAACTTAATTGAACATATTCTATTTTTAATAATTTACCTTTATATAAATAAAATTTAAAATTTAGGACTAACTCATTTTAATTTTAATATTAACAAATAATTTTTTTATATATAGAATTTCTAAATTAAAATATAAACTTAAATAAATTGTTTATTTTATTCTGTAAATTTATTTTATTATATATAATATATATATATATATATATATATATATATATTATATATATATAATTATATAATTTCAACATTAAATATCAGAAATATATAAAATACAAATTCATAAATGGGTAGGATTCCCTACATAATAATCAACTGACAATATATATTCCTATCAAAATTTTAGGACAAATAAGCATAATAATTAACTGAAAATGATAAACCTCAAGATAAGATCACCTACCTTAAAAGTCTGATGATCCGACCTCTCTTTAATCTCTCTCTCTTGATCTGCAGAGCTCTCTCTCTCTCCCTCTACTGGGTTTTCTCTGTCCCTTTTTGATATGATTGAATCTTTGTTTTTTTTTTTCATTCATTTTTAATGGATGTAAGGAATGAGGCGGAAGAATGAGGAATGTGGGTAGTTTTGTTTCGTAGGAGGGTTCGGTGCTCATCACTGTACGAAAAGGAAGGAAAAATGGAGAAGGTGGGTTAGGCGGTGGAGACGTGCAGAAGATAAAATTTTTATTTTTATTTTATTATTATTTTTTTGATATGGTGGGTCCCACTAACGATGATATAAATCTACTTCATCCATCATCTCGGCCTGATCATCAGAGGATATAAGGTAAAAAAATGAGGCTGATCTAAAAGTCGGGTAGGCCACACACAAGCAGACGATGGGGTTGGTTCCCACAAAAAAATGGGTTGTTACAAATTCACTTTTATTGCATTCCATGTTAAGTGAAGGAAAGAAAGCTTAAAACAAAATCATATTTTTAAATAAATATTCAAAATTAAGTACTTATTATTATTATTTTAAATTCATCCTATAATAACAAACAATCACTCAAAATAACCCATTTAAATCATAAGTGGTGAAAATAAGTTTAATCAAATAAGAGGAACTTAAGGTCCGAGGTTTTTCAATATTCTTAGGAAGAACTCAAAATAAATATTTAAAAATATTTATTATATATTATTAAATAAAATTTAAGAATTTTCTTCCAACAATTCTATAAAATTATCAAATTTTTGAAAAAATACATTAAACTTTCATATTTATAAATACATGCCTTATAAAATTAAATTTCTCTCCTTATTTTCAGAAATAAGATAAACCTAGAGAACAGTCATAAAAAGAAGTCAGTAACTTTGCATGATCTTGTGGCCCCACTATGACATATATTGGACAGCCACGCCATGCATTTGGTGCTTCCCTTCTACAATGGGATATCCCAAAATCATCTACAAGTGTAACTTAAATGAGCCATTCTGTATGAAAGCATGTGAAATTGTACTTAAAACATTTAAAATTATTTGGTGGGCCCACATAAGTTTTCGATACGGTTGAAACTTAATATGACCCATCATTCGAAAGGGAGGGTCACACAGAATATAGGAGCTTGAATCACAGGAGTGGGTTAGCTACTGAAAGGTTGAGTAGCAAGACCCGTTGCTACTGAATTGACGCCAACAAGTTCTATGAGCACCACCATGAAGTATGTTTTATATTTACACTCTCCATTCATTTTGAAAGATCATTTTAGGATATGAGCAAAAAAGAATGAGTCAGATCCAAAGCTCGAGTGGACCCCAACATAGAAATAAGTGGAGTGAGTGACGCCTGGAGGTGTACACGAGTCGATCCGAGTCGAGCTTTACCCAGCTCAGCTCGACTCGGCTAGCAAGATACCCCAGTTCGAACTCAACTCGACTCGGTCCTCGAGCCTGACTGGCTAGCTCGGCTCGGTTCGGTTAGCAGCTTGGGCTAGTTTGAGCCAAGTTCGCATGTGCAACATTTTCACAAACACATGAACTGCACTTTAAAAATTTTACTGTATGTAAAACAACAACAGTGGTTTTATAATTATTTCATCAAACACCTTTTAAGCAACATAAAAATCGAGAAAAAAAAAAGATATTTGTTTCATATACATACCCTCTTTGTCACCCGCCACACTTCATTGAATCATTTCATCAAACACTTGGTGAGCAACATCAATATCAAAGTAACAAGTCATCGAACTGGTTTGATCCGAGTTCGATTCAAGTTGGGTTCAATCCGAGTCGAGTCAAGCTCGAACCCGGTTCGAAATTTTTTCGAACTCAAAAAATCAGCTTAACTCGACTCGAACTCAGTTTCAAACCGAGTCGAATCGAACTGTAACGTCCTGGATTTTCACTGTTTTGGATTTTCAAAAATCCTTAAATTTTTTTATTATGTAATTAACTTATATTATTATTTACTGACCATTAACACTCAATGTTAGTTATACACGGGTGGTACCAGTAAAGAACTGCGCAAGTCTGATTAATCAACCGTACATCGCCAACGAATCCGCCCGATCACTTGAATATCAAGTTTAGCTCCATGATTTACTCACATAGGGCCCAAAATCTAACCGACCATCGCTAACTAATTATAACTAAATTAAAGATCTAACCGAAGCCGAGTCAGATAAGGCCCGGATCTTGACTAATAGACCAAATCAACCTTGTTACTCTTTTAGCCTAAAACCGACAGTTTAGAGTAAACATGACCAAATCTCCACTTTCACTAGTTATAAATAGGTCACACTATGAATATAGTTAATCCAAATCCTAATCATTGCCCACGAGAAATCTCAATACCTAATTCATTCCAGAAATGCTCCGATTCTTCGAACAAACTCTAGATCGCTCGTTGGTGGGCCACTAGTTCCAAAACTATAGAATAATGTCTGTCTTACTGGGTTCGACGTCCATCGCGGGAGTCGGACCTGAGTACTGTCCAGAACCGCTCAACTTGAGCCAAAAGACGAGTACATGAGAAGCGCAAATACCCTAAAGGAAGAAGCTGAAATTTAAGTGAATTGGGTCGTCCACTCTTATGCAAAGTTGAGGATTTCGGACCGTCGGTTTACGACCAAACTTCACATGTGGACTAAGAACATTTTCCTACTCATATCCATATAGCCGCGGCCCCGATCGACTATCGGTGATCGTTAAACAGACTTCTAATCATATTTGTCGATCGGTGCATCCAAATGGCGGGCCGATCATATCCATACGTAGATCATTATTAGGGCTAACTATCGTACGGTGTATATCAATATGTACACCACATAGTGGGCCCTAGAGGCTAGAAAAACTTTTTCATAAGGCTAGTATAATAAAAACTCAACCCTTGAGACCATTTGCACGAAATTTGGCATTATAAAAAGGCCTCATTTGGGCACCTCCTTTCCCTATACGAATTTGCTCTAGAAGAAAGAAAGAGAGAAAGGGAGAAGAGAAAGAGGAGAAAAGAGGAGAAAGGGAGAGGGAGAGCTTGGAAGCATGAGGGTTTATGTACCTTCACCCTCTCATCTCCTCTATAGCAATATCATTCTTCATTGGTGTCGATTCGGCGACGATTGAAGGTAAGTATGGAGTTATGTTTGTAGGTTTAGGTCTTGTGTTAAATTTCTTACAATTTTTACAAGCTTGTATGCTTATTTAGGCATTTCAACAATGATTTCCTAACACCATAACCCTACGGGCGCCGTGAATCGAGCAGATCGTCACAAAATGTTGATTATTATCCTTAGGTGGCCTAACACCAATTTTACCATGAGTTTAATGATTATGAACGTTAGGATGATGTGCTTGAATAATTTAGAGAGAACCTAGCCAAGACCCTACATGATAGGTCCCCCTAAATTCCATGAAATGAATGAATGTTGTTTATTTGCTCTTCAACATGATTGGGTTTGATTTTGGTGTGGCATGTTCATCCCATGTATGATTTTACTAAATTCCATGACATGATTGAGTGTTGTTTATTTGCTCTTCAACATGATTAGGCTTGATATGGTATGGTATGGTATGTTCATCTCATATGCGATCCTAGTATAACCTATCTTGTGGCATGCATGATTGCATTAATCCTTGTTGTATGTTTGTACTATGAATGGTGTATAGATCTTGATCTCTTCGGTAACCCCACTCAACACGCACACACATTAATTTCATATTTTTGTTAGTAGTTGCATTGTAGAAAATCTTAATTTTTATGTCTAATGTATGAGTGCATGACTTTACTAGTGTTAGAAGGCGAATCCGAAATTGTTGGAATATTATTGAATGTCATAAACACCTGAGTTGATCAGGGAATTGAAGTGGGAAAAGGTGGTCCCGTTGGTAGGACCATCCTACGGCTAAACCAGTAGATTTTGGTGGATGGGAATGAGCGAAAGTAGTTGGACTACATGGGTCGCTGTACTCGATGTCGTCCATCACGTGCTCGCCTGAACTCGCACGGTCTAGTTCGATTACTGACCAACCATGTTTGTTAGCCATGTCTGTTCACGCCTGTATGGAACCTGGAACACCATTCAACCACTGAAGCTTATTGATAACCATTTGAAACCGATCTACTGACTCGAGAGCCATGCATAGTGGAATGAGAAACTGTGTCTGAGTTGTCGGCCTACGCTGGGGTGATGAGCCTCCTCGTAGTGACCGCGAGTGATCCCTCTTCTCAGCGCTCCCCATGTGCTTAAAATCGGGGATAAAAACCCGATGGGATCAAGGATCGCGGGGTCATGGCTTCTCACGTTGAGGAGCCTTGACCTTACAACCAGTTGAGGGCAATGATACGTGGGGTGTACCAGTTTTTTCAATTTGCTGGATGAACGGAATTAACTACATACTCGGCTAACATTATTCACGCATCGCATTAGATGAGTTTTGGTGACTCGGCAGTTGAGGTCGCAATGAGGGAGTGTTAGTCATGCGTGATCATTAGACGAAGTCGTTCGAGAGAGTGTTGTTGCGAGGTCATGCATCATATCATAATACATGCACATGCATTAACAAGACTAGTTTGAGATCTGTGAATGTATGCCTTTCATTAAATTCATCATATCATTGCTGCTTGTTGTAACTTAAGGCTAATGGTAACCACTGAGTTAGCTACTTACTTCCACTCTGAGACGGTGTTAAAACACTAACCAGACCCTTTGCTAGATTGTAACATCCCGGATTTTCACTGTTTCGGATTTCCAAAAATCCTTGATTTTTTTTAATTAACTTATACTATCACGTACTGACTATTAGCACTCAATGTTAGCTTATACACGAGTTAATTAATCCAAGATTAGCCCAATTTAATAGACCAGACAGGCCGTGATAAGGCCTGGTACAGGCCGCTAAGCCAGATGACTGTTTACACTTAAAGACGGCCCGTGTGGGTCACCCAGCAACCGAGGAGGGTCAGAAAAATCTAAAACTTTAAAAAATCATAAATCTCACTGGGCTTGTAGTCCAGCGCGGACTGCGGACCCAGTGGACACCCAGAAGTATCATCTGGTATTGCCCAATGCGCCCCACCAATGCCAAATTAAAATCTGGCACTGACAAAAGAAACTGAGACTCCGGGCCTTCCAGCCGTCGGATTCCTTCCAAATTTACGGTGAAGGTTTAATATATTTTTCAACGCCTGCCCACCAAATCTGGGCCCTGATCGTGGCACGATGACCGTTGATCGTAATCGGACCCGTGCGATCAAACCCCATATCCGATCGCTCCCAAATTTTGCATGGCCCTTCATCGGGCCATGGATCATCTACCCTATAAATTTCATGGCCAGAGGGACACTAGAAATGCCCCATCAATCAGAATGGCCCCCAAAGGGCCACTTAAAGGTCGGAAACGCTTGCTCAGATCATATATCCGTTCATCCGTTCGCCTTAAATTTTTGCATGGACCCTAGTCAAGCCATAGGGCACCTACACACCAAATTAGAGGGGTGTTAGAGCCCCGCCCCAACACCAATAGAGAGTCCTAGTGGTCTATTTTAGAAAATTGTGGAAGCTTGGAGCTATTTGCACCAAATCTAGAATTATAAAAAGGGGTTTCTTTTGGGCACCCCTCTCCCATACGAATTTGCCCTAGGAGAGAAAAGAGAGAAAAGAGAAGAGAAAGAGGAGAAAGAAGGGAGAGCAAGGGAGTAGTGAGAGTGGTGGTGAGCAAGTGGACTCTCAATCAAGGTGGGGCCCAAGAGGATTAAACCCACAACCTCCTACACTTTCTCCAAGAGGAAACCCTACACCACAACCACCGAAAATCGTCCGTGGGCCATCTAGGTAAGATCCCTCACTCCTTTCTCTTGAAATCCTTGTATTGAAGAAGAAAATGCATGGATTTCTCTCATGTTTGAATTATTTTAGGGATTCCGGTCGGCCAACCTTCAAAACCCTCATCTCTAGGTCGTTTCCAAGCCTCCAACGAATTCGAAGGTGCGGACTATTGTTCTTAGGTGGCCTAGCACTAATTGTAGCACGAGTTTAATGATTTTGTATGTTTGGATGATGCCTTTGGAGAGTCTAGGAAAATTTCTAGGAATTGTTGGGTTGTTGAAATTGTATGGAATTGTATGTCATGTTGATTTCCTCATATGATGTTATTCTTATCTCTCACATGATTTGATATGAATTGATGATCTCATGTTTATGTCATGTTTGGTTTTCTTCACATGATGTTGTGCCCTAGCATATATGTCTTACTAATCCTTATGTAATTTGGCTCTATAAGGTGTAGGAAGTACTTAACTTCCTCATCAACCCACACAACACACATGCACTTGAATTTTACACATTGTAGCTTTGCTTGGTAGGAATTATGAGTTCTATGTTGAAAAATATGAATGTGTGATATTGCATATGCTAAATGATAACCTTGTTAGTTGGCATGTTATGAATCACCATCCAAACTCTTTGGTTGGTCAGAAATACAAGGAGAACGAAGGCGGCCCCGTCGTAGGACTGTCTTGAGGCTAAACCCATGGATTTGGGCGGGTGTGTTCGGGTGGCTGTAGTTCGACTACATGGGTCTCTTGTGCCCGAGGTCACTCGTCTCACGCTCGCTTGACTCGTGCGGTCTAGCCTACTATCTGACTAACCCTGTATGTTAACCCTGTTTGCTCATATATGTATGGAACCTGAACCACCGTACAACCGTTGTAGCCCATCAAAAAAAAAGTCCACTTGAAACTGGTCCACAGCCTCGTGAGCTGGGCATGGTGGAATGGGACACTATGTCGGAGCTGTCGGCCTACGTTGGGGTACCGCGCCTCCCCGTAGTGACCGCGAGCGATCCCTTCCTTTCGGTACTCCTCATGTGTTTGGTGTCGGGGATGAGGAACCCGACGGGATCACAGACCGCGAGGTCTCGGCCTCACGCGTTGATGGGGTCTTGGCCTCGCAACCAGCTTAGGGCATTGATACGTATGGTGAATCAGAATCCCTAACCTGTTGGATGAATGGACTTAAATAATAACTCGGCTAACACGATCGCATTGCACGCATTAGTTAGGGTGGCGACTCGGAAGTCGAGGTCGCTCTGAGGGAGTTGTTATATGCGATCGTTAGATGGAGTCGCTTGAGGGAGTGTTGTGGCGAGGGCATGCATCATATCATCCTGCATGCACGCATTTTAAATAAGAGTTATTAGGTGTTGATTGATTGTTTGCTTTTCATTAAGTTCATATTACAATTGATGCCTGTTGTAACTTAGACCAATAGTTCAACTGAGTTGATCACTCACTCCCACTCTGGGACGTGTTTTTAAAACACCAACCAGACCCATTCATAGATGCAGGTGACTCAGGGCATGAGGAGCCTGGCGAGGCGAGCTTGGACGAGGAGTACGAACTGTCCTACTTTTAGTTGATGGGCGGCTCTCCATCGGCTTGACAGGCGGGATTTGGATCACTGAGTTATGGACTCAGCTTTATTCTTGTGGACATATCATTTTATTTTAGATTTTGATGGGCAACGCCTTATGCGACCCTTTTCATATTCTTGGACTTGTATATGTATTTGAACTTATTTCATTTCAGTAAATCAGTTATGATTATGTTTCATGCTCCAGGATATTCCAAATTGTGCATTTAAGCTTGATTAACCATAAAACCATAAAATGTATGATAAGTGACACTCGGGAACTCGAGAGTCGAGTCTATGCACGACCCTCGATTTTTCGGGCGTTACATAGATGCAGGTGAGATCGAGTTCGACGAGCTGAGCGGGGTGAGCATGGATAAGTAAGAGTTTCTCTGCTTCCAGGCTTTCGGCGGATCCTTTTAGTTTGAGTTCGGGTTACCACGGGGTATGGACCAGGGCCCTAGTTGCTTTGGGTCATGTATGGGTGAGACTAGTTCCCTATTTAGATGATTTCGGATTCGTGGTTTGAATATTTTTTAATATTTAGTAGCAATTGATACTACTTTATGACATACTTATGCTTCATGCCTTTCTAAATCCTCTATTGTTTATGAGATCATGCAAATGTAATTAAAATATGAAGCACATTAGGGCACTCACAGCTCATGAGAATTCGGGAGCCGATTTCTTACATGGCTCCTGAAAACCCAGAGTGTTACATGAACTTTTTAAAGCCGAGTCGAGCGAGCTAACCGAGCTAACTCGGTTCATGTACTGCCCTAGTGACACCCACCCTTAAAAACTTCTAAAGGTTACATTAGTTTTCAATCAAGTTGGTATTTATGTTTTCCATTATTTTATATTTGTGTTAACTTACGAAGAAGTTGGATCTCAAATAAACATCACAATGGACCTTAGGAAGTTTTCATAGTAAGCTTCACTCTCAACAATGTACTGCCTCATTCTTTGACTCATGCTCTAAAATGATCTTTAAGTGGATGAACAGTACATATATAACACATACATCACGAT
The DNA here is from genome assembly GCA_021015155.1 of Magnolia officinalis. Taxonomy (NCBI): domain Eukaryota; kingdom Viridiplantae; phylum Streptophyta; class Magnoliopsida; order Magnoliales; family Magnoliaceae; genus Magnolia; species Magnolia officinalis. Next base: position 1,671,022 of record JAJHSJ010000009.1, read on the forward strand.
GACTTCAAGTAATAAATTTCCGACATCACTCCAATAGTAGTAGTGTCAATACTCTCAATGAGCCCTATAAACCCTATAGAGGATCGCGAAGGTTTCTATAAGTGAATATCTACTCTTAATTGTTGTGTGTCCCATCTAAGTCGTTAATTACCCTACTTTTTAGGTCGGTGGCTTATCACAGAAGGGTGCAGCGATTGACAGGTAAATGCCTGACAGATCGGTGGGCCTACAAACCTCATCGTGCAATTTTCCCTTTTTCAGTACATTACTTAAAAAGATTTCTTAGTCTCGAAGTATCACGAGAATTCATGATATTTGGTACTACGAAATGCACCCAATTGAAGATATTTTCAAGAAGTTGAATTTTTGGTGATATCTGATGGAGTGGACGGTTATTTTGGGACTTGAATTTGAACTGATTAGGAGATCTTTTATTTTCTTGGCCCATGTTGTTTCCTCCCTTTCAAAACGTAGATAATCCACTGATCGTGTACCATACACGTGGCGCATGTATGATGATTTGAACCAGGCATCATGCCAGCTCTGCCGTTGATTGGTTAAACTGCTTCGATCTGATTATCATGACCGTTAAACAAATACGCCTTTGCTCAATGAATGTGTTTTCAAGTTAACATCAGAGGGTTAGGATTGTCTAAAGAGGGTGATTTTTAGTAATTAAGCACTCGCTATTTGACCTATCAAATGAACGGTTTGGATCTCATGCAAAATGTGCAGCATGGTACCTCCATGCCTCCAGAGCCACTGGATCCGGTACCCTTTCCTTAAATGAACGGTTTGGATCGTATGCAAAGTACCCTGGGTGATAAGGTCGATTATCTGGTGGCACTCTTTCACATGCGTGGCCCACCTGAAGATCCTATGGACCCACTTTTAGAGCCAGGGATCAACATGTGTGGTCCACCTGATGAAAAGTGGAGTGGGATTTTGATGGGAATTCAATTTGCGTTTTGATGATCTGAACAGTCAATGTTCTTGCTGCAATCGTTGATGGGCGACGGGCTGACATTTACCGAAAATGTTGGATTACAACAATCAATGTTTATGGTTGAATATTGTCCGTCAAAAGGAAAATTTTCAATAAACCAATGAGAAGAATCATCTCTTCTATGCGATTATTGGACTTCTGGACATCCACAACAGCTTCCTGAAAATGGACGGCTCGGATCACCGGACCATCTCCAGGCATCGGCCCCAATGGGCAACGCACGATTTTGTTTTTTGATACGTGGCCTCCCATGGAATGGTGCCGGATCGACTTCACAAATAAATGGTACATCATGCATCTTAAATGTGATTATTGAACCATGGACATCTCACTGAAAGTGGATGGTTTTGATTATTCAATCATATCCAGATGTGGGCCCATCAAATTACGAACTAGAAAAGCAAACTCATGGGTTTGGACGCAGATTGTGTAACGAGTAACTCAGCAAGATAAGCGTATTGAGTAAACTCTGTGGGGGGCCACCATGATTAATATAGGCCACCATGATTTATATATATTATCCACTCTGTCCATCCATTTTAAGAGATAATTCGAGGGGTCTAGCCCAAAAAAGAAGTATATTCAAATTTCATGTGGCTATGGGAAATAGTGTGAATTGAAATTCTACTGTCCCACGTAAGTTTTGAATTCATCTGTTATTTGTGTTTTCCCTTTATCCGGTGTGATCTTATGAACAGGTCGGATGACAAATAAACATAACTGTGGGCCCTACCAAGGTTTCAACGGTGGAAATCATTATTTCCATTGTTTCCTGTGGTGGGGCACACTTGAGCTTGGGAATTCTTAAATTCTCGGCTCAACCACTAAAATGAGCTTGAAAAACGGATGGACGGTGTGGATAACTTACACACATTCACAGTAGGCCCAACTTAGAATCGTATTGAGTGCCCAGTTCATTTTGCATGGGTTTCCCTTTCGAAAATTGAAATCGGTCTGTCCTTTCGCAGCGGATTCTCACGAAATGGTACTACACCGACCGCAATCTCTGTGGGTCCACCGTCATGTATGTGTTTTATCCACACCGTCCATCATTTTGACAAAATTTTAGATAATTATGACATATATAATACTCAAGTGTGCCATACCAGAGGAAAGAGAGGGATTGAACGCCTACGGTTGAAATCATCTTGGGTACTACGGAAGTTTTGAATCAAGCTGATATTTATGATTTCCCTTCATCCAGGTCTATGTGATCTTCTGAACAGGTTGGATGGTAAATAAACATCTAGATGGGCTCTAGAAAAGTTTCAACGGTGGGCATCATTGTCACTACTGCTTCCTGTGGTGGTCCATTTAAGCCTTCCTCTTGCCTTATTTTTGGGGAAATTCATTAAAATTATCTTTCAAAATGAATGGACGGCGTAGATGAAACACATACATAACGGTGGGACTGCCAAGATCGTCCGTCTCTAGCTAGGTCCTGGCGGGGCAGTACCCACTCTTCGGGGTCATTACTCTTGCTCGGGTGTAGACTCGTGGTGAAATTCCACTAGCGTGAGTGTGTGGGGGTGTGGGCGCGTGTGTAAATAAAAATAAAATAAATAAATAAAAAAATAATACCCAATCTTCGTCCGATTCTCAGGATCGTCTCCCATCGGGTAGAGCCGGTGTGCACTATACTCCGCTTTTCAATTTCCACATGTGAGGTCCATTTTTCAGTAATCAAGACCGTTGGACTCTTGGGATCCATTCAGATAGAATCTGATCCAAAAAATATCTTGATTATGATAATCATAATCTTTAGATTATCATTCTTGAGATAGATAGAGAAATGCCAAATATGGTTGGCTATGATTTTCAAAATTGAATATCTTTTGTATGGGTTCACCAATGGATGATTTCAACAGACTAATGGTCTGGATTACGGAAACATGGGCCCCACTTTGCATGACTGAAAATGCGGGTATACATTGTGCAGACGCGTGTAATGAATTGTAATTCCTCCCCTTTATTTTCCTTTCTTTTCTTTTGATTTTTCTCACCTTTCCTTTAGCTTTCGTTCTTTATCTTTTTCTTTTTTGGTACGATGAGATGTAATATCCTTCTAATAGTACATAAGAGTGAAAGGTAGGTAGTCCTCGGATTACAGAAGTGAAAATCTTAGTCCGCCATCTGGGCCACGTGAATTATTGTAAGAACCTTTTGAAAGTAAGCTACCATCGATAAAAATGTATGTAATCTTTTATTGTAGATAAGATCCTAACCGTTTGAAAAAATATTTTAATTTTGACCATTGATCATTTAATGATGTTATCGGTACATATGTAAAATGATAAAATCATTTTTGTATAATTTTTTAATTTTGTATTATAAATCATGGTTTATACTTATTTAACGGTTGTGATCAACCATATACATGGCCCATCTAACAGAGGCATAGTTCATTTCAGTATTTCGCGGACTACAAGACTAGGATTCCAATTTGAAAAAATTAGCACCGTAGACGAGTAAGGCGGACGCGGCCCCTGAAACCCTAAGATCTGTGGGGTCCACCACGATGTTCGTATTATATCTACTCCGTCTATCCGTTTCTTCAGATCATTTTAGAATAATATTATAAAAATGAGGGATATCTGAAACTCAAGTGGGACATATCACATGAAACAGTAGGGATGTAGACATTCACCGTTGAAACCATTATGGGGCCCACTTTGATTTTTAGAAGACATCTAATCCGTTCATAATGTTATTCAAACTTGGATGAATGGAAAATAATAATATGATCTAAATTTATTCGATCTCCACTAATGTTTAAACGGTGAATGTTCAATAATCACTCGTGTGACCCAAATGAGATTTGAGATTTAGATCTACATATTTTATGGTTTTATATGCTAAAACGAGCTGAATAAACATATGGACGGATTGGATATAACAAAAATATTTTTGTGGACCCCACAGAGCTTTGGGTTAGAGGGGAGCCAGGTAACCCCGAGTTACAGGCAAGTCGCGTGCTTTCTACGCTAGACACGTAAGCTTCACCACCGTTTAAAAATGTTTAGGCAATTCAGACCGTCTATGTTTCTGATCCGAGTGCCAATAGAACATAATCCAAAATTCAAATAAACAGATGATAGCAACGAACTGATTTCATCCTTTGGATTTGATAAAGCCGTCCATTTGATGCTCACCAATCAGACGGTTAGGATTGCTGGGGGAGTGTACCTTCCGAGCTGTGCTACGGAACATCGACAATGAGCCAACGCTGTTTGACTGGTGACCCAACACCATCCAGCTAGCTGATGTCAAAGCTTTGTGGGACCCATCATGATGTATGTGCTTTATCCACTCCGTCCATCCACTTTGAAAGATCATTTTAGTGCATGATAAAAAAATGAATCACATCCAAATATAAATTGGTCCACATCACACGAAAACAGTGTTGATTGAGCGTCCACCATTAAAACTTCCCAGGGCCACTATAATGTTTATTTTCAATCCAACCTGTTAATAAGGTCACCGGACCTTGATGAATGGAAAACAAAAATATCAGCTTGATCCAAAACTTTAATGGCCCCCCAAAAATTTTCAACCGTAATGTTCAATCCCCACTTTTTCCTGTGGTGTGTCCACCTAACCTTTGGATCTTCTTAATTTTGACGTTAAACTCATAAATTAATCTGAAAAAAATGGATGGACGGCATGGATAAAACAAATACATCATTTTGGGCCCACAGAGCTTTGAGTCCAGCTAACTGACTGGTCCAACCAGCCAAACCGCGTCCGTTTCGGACGGTCAGTACAACTACCTAAAATCTCCCTCTCTTTCTCTCTCTCCCTCTCTCCCTCTCTCATAAAAAGAAGAGCCAATGGCCATTCAAATGGCAGACAGAAAAGAAGAACAGATAGAAGCAAAGAGGGGTGAAAGCTTCTCTCTGAATATGGAAACCATGAAAGCTGGAGACCCAGATCTTCAAATCATACATACAATAGGAGAAGAAGAAGATGAAGATAATCTTCTCTATAACTTTACATTCTCATGCAAGACAGGAGGAGATAAACACAACCCAATATCAGTCGAAATGTATACAGACTCCATACATCTCCAAGGATCTTTCATTTCATCTTTCTTACAATCCAAACCACATATCATCAATCTCTCTGATGATGATGAGTTATCACAAGAAGTAAAGATCTTGAAGTCGCAACCATCAAAGGAATCATCGCAAGAAGTAAAGATCTTGAAGTCGAACCCATCAAGGGAATCATCACAAGAAGTAATGATCTTGAAGTCGTACCCAGCAAGGGAATCATCAGAAGAAGTAAAGATCTTGAAGTCGTACCCAGCGAGGGAATCATCACAAGAAGTACAGCTCTTGAAGTCGTACCCATCAAGGCGTATTTCGAGGAGGGTGTTCTCTGGGCCGTCGATCTCTGAAACCGGCCAATCTTCGGCTTCGAAGCCGGCCCCAGAGCCCGTCTTCTGCAAAATCTGCATGGAACCCAAAAACCCAAATGAGATTTTTACTGTAAGCGGATGCCGGCATGTGTTCTGCTCCGATTGCATCGGCCAGCATGTGGCGGCGAAGATCCAAGACAACGTAGCGTTGGTGCGATGCCCGGAGCCGGGCTGCGAGGTGACGCTGGACCCGATAGTCTGCCGGCCGATCCTACCGCAGGACGTGTTTGATCGATGGGGCAGCGTCCTCTGTGAGTCGTTGATTCTTGGGTTGATGAAATTCTACTGCCCCTTTAAGGATTGCTCGGCACTGTTGTTGGATGAGGGGGCAGAAGATGGGAGTGCTATAGTGGAGTCTGAGTGCCCGCATTGCAGGAGGTTGTTTTGCGCTCAGTGCAAGGTTGAGTGGCATTCGGGAATTGGGTGCGTTGAATTTCAGAATTTGAAGGGTGATGAAAGAGAGAGGGAGGATATAATGCTGATGAATCTTGCAAAGGAGAATAAATGGCAGAGGTGCCCAAAATGCGGGTTTTATGTGGAGAAGATCGAAGGGTGCTTGTTCATGAGATGCAGGTGTTTGTTTCGATTCCGTTCTTTTTTATTTGAATTTCTGTTGTGATTTTGATTCTGATTGTGATTGTGATTGTTCTGGTGATGTTCTTAATTACTGTTTGTGTATACAGAGTGACCAGTGCAATGAATTGTACATGTGGGTCCCACCATTTGGCAATCCAACTGACCTGTTCATGTAGTGGGCCATGTTGTCGATGGGAAATGCGATGAAAGTTTCGCCCATTAGATTATTCTAACTGTTTGATTGGGCCACATTTGATGTGAACTATAGGTCGCCTCATGTGGGGAAATTTGGGCATGGCCCATCTCATGATGTGGCCCACCATTTCAACCATTGGGTCAATGAACGGTGGCCGCACTTGTAAGATTACTGGATTTAACAAAAATGATGCCATTACTTCCTAATATCATCTGTACTTTTTATGGGTTTGTAATTTGCTTTTGTGTTTGTTTTTGTTCTTTTGATCTTTGAATTTTGTTATCTGTTTCCTAAATTGGGTTCCTGTTTTTCTTAGTATTCTTCTCAAAACTTTTAGTTTATTATTTTTGTAGAATACAATTGCTTGGAGTTTTAGTTTCATTGCTTCTCTCACTGTATTTTGATTTCTTCCTATATAATGTTACACAAACCAATAGTCCATCAAACCACATTACTCATGTTGGATTTTGCCATAGTTTAGAAGATTAGCAGGCACATTTTGGTTTTGTTTATGGATAAGAAATCCGCCATGAATAATCAAAATCCCAAATATGCAACGATCATACAGATCGCTTTCTCATCCATGCTTCTCCAATTTCTTCATTTATTGCCAACACTTTTCAATCTCTGTATCCCATCTTCTAAGTACCAAGATACATCAACATGAGGTTGTGTTTGGATGCACTGTTGAATTGAATTGCACTAACTAGTTTGACAGAATGGAAGTGACCGAAATATAGTTGCCTTGCTTACTATTCATGTAAAGGGATCATGCCCCTGTTGAAACTATTCCAGAAGCTGATGTTTGTGTATGATTAGGACTCTCCTCTCCATTGTAAATAGTTGTGTTTATCACAGCGTCCTTTCTCTCATGATAGTTGTGGGAAAACACAACTCTCCTCCTCTTAATATCTATAAATATCTCTTAATGTATCTAGGAAAAATATCAATAAGAAAATTTGGAATTTTTACTCCCCTATTTTCATCACAGCCCCAATCGTAATTACATGATTTTCAAGTTGGGCTTGAATGAATGTAACTGCCATTAGAGTGTTACTTCTTCATTACGTATACTGGGAGAGGTCCTCAATTGTTTGGTCATTGCCATACACTTCCAAGTTGGCCTTGTGTAATTGCAATATATCAAGCTGGAGAATAAAGGTGTGTTCATGTGTCAATTCTTTTTAATCACATCTATGTCACCGAGATACTTCAACGTGAGTGTGGTGTTTGTTGCCAACACGCCTCATATAGAGGTCCTAGGCTCTGAATCGAGAGTACATTACTGTCTGGTTTGAGTTGAAACTTGAAAGAGGTAATTTCTCATTTTGAATACTGGGCAATGTCCTTATTCTTTGATCATTTCATCTGTTTTTCAACTGAATCCATAGTTGTACAGCATACCTGTTTTTTTTTTTTTTAATTTTTTTTTTTAATTTTAATTTTTTTTTTTAAATTTTTAAAGGAAAAAAAAGAAGCCTAGTGCAGTAGATAGGAGTGTGTGTGATGAAGACAGGCCATAGGACTCAAAGTGTACAGCTGTAGGCCCAAGAAAGCCCATGGCTGTACAAATGACCCATAGATTTTGCCCATAATACACTAGCAAGTCATATCTTTATTGGAAGTTGTTTGCATTTAAGAGTTCTCTAGGAAGTTGAAGAGTCCTTGTTTTGAAAGCAGAGTTCTTGGGATATTGTTGTCATTTACTAGTCCTCTTTGCGACTAAAGTTTTAGCTTTCATAAGATATTAATTCTCCTTGACCTAGAGTGTGTTTTAGATTTCCTAAGTACATGAATTAATGTACGAAAGTTCTATTGAATCTATAAAAGCTGAAAGGCCATGGCAATGTAAATCATTCAAGATTTGAGATTGAATGAAATGTTTTGTGAGACTCCTAGAAAACCTTCGTGAGACAAGGTATATCCTCCACTCTTACTTTCTCTTTTCTATACTTATTATTTTCTTTCTCAGTTTTACCTCCCATAAGTTACTAATCAGACCTTCAAACCTTAACTTTTAATCTCTAAAACCTTCTCCATAGACCTGCCCAATTACCCCTTTAACTTCATGCTATCTTTCATTTACCACCTCCAGTACCCCCCCTTAGGCATTTAATCTGCCCTTCATTTACCACCTCCAGCAGCCCCCTTTAAGACCTTCATGCCCTTTACCACATCGAGCAGCCTCTTTGACCTATGACAGTCTCCTTTGCACGTCAGTGGAGAGCATTCGGTCCTTATATTAAGAGACCTGTTCTACATCAATATATCCACCGCTTGTTACCATTGTATCGTTTGGCAGAATTTGTTTACTGGAGCAATTACTGCCTCTTGCCATCTGCATTTTCTTGGACATGCCAGATGGCTTTTGCCTGTTGAGAATGTGCATGGGCCGGGTTGCTTTCCATTCCATTCTCATTTGGGGGGCATCCAACAGGCCTTAGAAACAACTAATTGCTACTGGTGTTCATTTAATCCGACTTCGATCCAATGGGAAGGTTCAAGACATTTTATTCCTTTTGACTATGGCATAAATTCCTCTGTTGGGTAAAATCCTCTTCTTGCCTTTATTCGTGCGCAGTTCTTTACTGATAAAGGGTATATGTGTTTTATAATTACTTGGTCCTTGTTTGGTTGTACTATTGAATTGAGACTGTGTTTGGTTGTAGTATTGAATTGAATTGCAATTATGACACTTCCAAGTTGGACTTAATGAGGTAACTACGATAGGCTCATATACAACCATCGAACTACTTATTGCAACTCGATTAGATACTGCATCGAAATATGGCCGTTTTAGCTCATTGCTTACGAGTTATTTGTAGAAGTTCTCATCCGTTGATTGTTACTGATGTTCTAACCTCTTCTTTTCCTTCATTTGATTTTGCCTTGAGTTCTTGCTTTCATGAATTGTGGTTTTCCCTCCCTATTGTATTTAAGAGGAATTTCAGTTTGTGCAAGTGTTCCCATTGTGTAATCATCCTGATCTAGCTTAGCATTTTTGGAATGGGATGGAAATAATTCGGCAACGCTTGTTCTAAGACTGCGTTCCTCCATTTTCTTTGTTTTGGTTTCAGGTGCAGCCACTGTTTCTGCTACCATTGTGCGGGGCCAGTCGACGAACATCATCATTACTGTGCTAGATGTAGGCGCTAGTTACAACAAAAACTGCAAATGCCATTGTCAATAATGGTATTCTGCTCGGGAGACTGCACTAAACCATGCTTGATGAATATCAGCCAGTCCTTAAATTATTGGGCGTGTTTGGATGTACAATTGAACTGAATTGTAGTTTGTTAAAAGTTAGGTTACGATTCAAAATGATAGTGTGGATCATGATTATGACCGTTTCAAGTCTGACATGGGATGCTAGGAATTTTGGTACTAGTGGCGAGATCTTCGTGGTGGGGCCTACCATATTCATGGTACTGATGTCGTTCGCAAGTGGCATGTTTGGAGGACAGCAAGGTGCCACGGTGGAACATTTGCCTGTGGGTGATAATCTCATTTAGAGGCTTGTTTGTCATTAGGAATGAAAATGGTGTCGCCCCACATTGGTCATTTTCTCTGGTGTAATGTATTGAATGGATTGCAATTCAATTCAATTGTGCATCCAAACACTCCTTAAATATTTTTCACAAGTTAATAGAGGTACAATGAAGGTAAACTCTGCTGCATTTGGGTGTCTTGAATTTCTGTCAAAATTGTAAATTTCTCTGCACATACTGAAAGAAATTCTTCGACCGTCTTCCACCGTAGAAGCTTCTGTAGGGCCCATGGGCTTATGAAATTTGAGCCCGTTTATCGGTTGGATGTTGGCCCTGCCTCACCAGTAAAGGGTTTTAGTGTCATTTTTGTTACATCATGCATGGTTGGGCATTCTGTGCCTGTAACCCAGATCTTGCACCAAACAGCGATAATCGACCATTAAAAACTTCATATGGGCCACAAAAGTTTCGGATCTAGCTGATATTTGTGTGGTTTCTTCGACTACATCTTTGTGACCTTATCAACAGCTTGGATGGCAAATGAATTTTCCAGTAGCCCCATGAAGTTTTTAATGGCGGGATTCAATTACTAGTGTTTCCTATGGTATGGTCCACATGAGATTTGGATCTGCTTCATTTTTAGAATCATCCCCCCTAAAATGAACTTTCAAAATGGTTGGGTAGTGTGGATTTAAGGCACATACATCAATGTCGGCTCCACAGTTTGGGCTCCCACCCACCTTGGTGGATCCGAGGTCTCACCTAATCCTCTCCCCAATTTAAATCCCATCATGTAGCTAAACAGATCTTGAGAGATGAGGATGAAATAATGGGGTACAACCGGTCTGATGGAAATAATAAGGTAATATTCAAGAGATGTAGAAAAGAGATGGGCCAAGAGAGAGGAAAGAGAAGAGGATGTCGTGGCCATTGATGGTTCAGAAGCCAACCCGGTGCTTTGATAGCACAAGTGCTGGTTTTGATGACGGTTTTGTCTACTATCATATTAATATGTTAAAGAAATGAGCAATGATTATAAATTATTTTAATTGCAATGATTATAAATTATTTTAATTGTCTTTTGAGAAAAATATTCTACTTCATCATGATGATGAACATGTTATATATTTGATTTATTAGTAATGAAATTGAAGTGATGATAATTTTACATTACTTCAATATCAGATTATCATAAAAACAAAATAATCCTTTCTTTAAAAAAAAAATGAAATTCTTTGACTTATTTATATAAAATGATGCAATGATTACAAATTTCTTTTTTCTTATATACATTTTTAGTTTGACATTATATAAATCAGTAACGATGATAAACATGCTTAAAGAAATACAAAAACTATAATTTCCTCTTGGCATTTCGCGGATTACTCGCGAAAGACTTACCCGTGTGTTGGGATACAAAAACGCCTACCATAATCCACGGCCACATATTGCTTATCAGTTGGGATATGGGATCTTGGAGTGATCAAAACCGTTCATATGTCATATTGCCTAGCAGTTAGGATCTGGGAGTGATCCAAACCGTTCGTATGATAAGCCTTTCCGTGGATGCGATTACCCAACAATGGACTTTCATATTGGAATATTACAAGTCTCCTTTAACAGTTTCCTTTGTCTGTTCTATTTTCCCGTGATGCCTGTAATCCTGATAAATAAGTAATTATTACTTTTTCACTGATTTGAAAATGTGAGAGTAATTCCATCTAGAAAATCTATACAAAAAGTGTTGACTGAAATATGTGGACCCCACCATAATGTACATGACATGTCGGCACTGTCCATCTATTTTATTACAACATTTTGGGCATGAGCCAAAAAATGAGGCAGATCCAACACTCAAAGGACCACACGAGAAAATAGTGGCCTTAATCGTCCACTTATTTTCTTCACAGGGCCACGCTGAGGGTTTTTCGTCATCTAACCTATTCATAGGATCACACAGACATGGATAACACCAGTTGAGCTGAGCGGTGTGGATAAGTCATGTACATCACAGTCACATTTGCACCGGGAAAGATGTGGTAAGTAGGTAGGTAAATAATTATTACTAATTTACATGGTAATTACAGTTGAGCCTAAAAATCAAACAGGCCCTTAAAGGCCATTGATAGGATCTCCCATCTCGAATATACGTTGTTTTCTACCTAAACCCATGGTGATGCCCATCATGTGGACGGTTCAGATCATTTACACAATGACGAAGATCCAACCGGTCCAATGGCTAAAAGGGCCAGGATTGGCCCATATAGCCCGTATAGAGATCACTTTCAAAAACATCCACGTACGCTAAATGGAAACAGCTAGCTAGTGTCTTTAACCATCCATTTTCATTTTCTCAACCACCCACACTAAATGTCTTTAACCATCCATTCATTTTCTCAACCACCCACTAGTGTCGTGTCTTTAACCATCCATTTTCATTTTCAGCTAATCTGGGCCATTCATCGTAGGATGGACCTAGCCCAATAACCGGGCAAATCAACTGTAATGATCCCAAAGGGTTTAAAGAGTAGCTTTGATGGATCCATCAGTCATGGGACTAGGTTCTTAACAATTTGGTATCAGAGCCAACACCATCATGTATTTGTTCGACTCAAGTGGGGGTCTAACACCTACTTCAGCTAGGCCCATCATCTAAAGAGTTATTTCGGTCATTGAAAACAACTTAGATCTAACGGTTGATATCCTATCAATGTCATAGCCTAATAGGCAGGCAAATAATTGCAAGACTTACTAATATTAGTATATATGTGTCCACCTCTCCATCCAACTAACATCCCATTTACTCAAAAAATAAAAAAAAAAAAAAAAGAAGAAGAAGAGAGAATAAGAAGAAGAAAAGTTGACCTAAGTTCACTTGTGTCCATGACTTCACCGTCAAAAGGAACGGTTCTGACTACGGTTCTGATCTCGCCAGGATTTCCCTCATCATCAGGAGAGTAAAAAAACGATCATGTCTGGTGGCCCCACTCCTCCCTTACACACGGAAGCGGATTAGCATGAGTAACTCACTACGCTAAGCATACTGAGTAAACTCGGTGATGTTCACCATGATTTATGTATTTTATCTGGCTCCGTGCGTCCATTTTACCAGATAATTTTAGGGCTTGAACCAAAAAATGAGGCATATCCAATGTTCAAATGGACCACACCACATGAAATAGTTGAATTGAACCTCTACCGTTGAAAAATTCTTGGGGGCCACAAGTTTTGGATCAATCTTATATTTGTTTTTTCCATTCATCCATATCTATATGATCTTATGATCAGGATCAATCTTATATTTGTTTTCCATTCATCCATATCTATGATCTTATGAAGAGGTTGGATGACAAATAAACATCACTATGGGGGCCTAGAAAGGTTTCAAGGGTGGAAATCATTATCCCCACTGTTTCCAGTGGTATAATCCACTTGATCTTTGGATATGTTTTAATTTTGGGATCAACCCCTTAAATTAGATGGAAAATGGATGGACGGCGTGGATAGACCACATACATTCAAGGTGGGCCCAAATGAGTTTACTCAGTATGATAAGAGCGTACTGAGTTACTCAGTACGCAATCCGTTTTCTTACACACAGGAAAGACACCATATCCAGAGTCCAGCAGTGCAGAAGAGAAGCATTATTCATAAGTCTCAAGCTCCACCATACATGGATATCATACATACATATATCATATCATATAGTCTTAAAACATGAAAAGGAAATTCAAATTCAAGTACTGATGATTGAAACAATTCCAAACAAACTAGGGATTCTAGAAACTATATACCTATTCTCTTTTAATATACCTCCATCAAACCACACTGATTGAAATTTCTCCATAGCTGAAGCATCTGCTCTCTTCCATTTATCCCTCCACCATCTCCATAGACTCCACTCCTGTAACACCAAGGAAAGAAAGAAAGACATCTCCTTTCAAGCAGGAAACAAAGAACAGGAGGGGCCCCCTTCCTTTGTTCGATCCCAGCAGCCGTCCGTCGGTCTTTCAGCGAACCATGCAGTCGATATTGCAGTGGCCCATGTACTCTGATGGAAATCGATGATTTATAACCAATAGTCCAAATTTACCATGAACCAATCAAACAAATAGGATCACTCGATGGAGAGGTTTTTGGGGTTATCTCTCCACCATTACCATACGGACGGTTTGGATTCACCAAAAGATCGGCCCCAGAAATACGCTGGATTGGACTATGAATATTTCCCTTGGAAATGAAAGTGTGGTGAGTTTTTACCAACATTTTATGTTATTTACAGGAACACCAGCAACCAGAAACAGCATCCTCAGTAACACCGCTGGCCACCGGCAGGTCGTCGAAGCTCCAGAGATCCATCGAGCTACCACCACCATCCTGAGTCACATCGCCGCCGATGAGGCTCTCAATCGATGGGTCCGCGCTTCCCTCCAGATAAGGGATCTGCAGGAACTTCATGCAAGATTCAAACGCCGACAGCTCTTCAGACAGCTTTATTGCCACGTTCTCCTCAACTGGCACAGCATTCTCAGAATTGTTCTTCAGCTTCTTCTTTGGGTTCATGTCCTCTACAAATTCAGAGCCATAGGCCTCCGAGGTGGGAGGAAGAACAGATGAGATGTCCGGAGTCTTGGAATCGCGCTCCCACCCAAAATCCGAACAGCCAAAGGAATTGCTTCCCTGATCTGAGTGGAAAGACATCCCTCCCCCGCCGACAGGCGCAAATGATTTGAATTCCATTGGATTTCTGGCCACGGAAAAGAACCCAGATACCGAGATGGCTTAATGGGTTCCTTCTCTTCTTCCGTGAACCCAAAAGCATCGTAGAAACCCTGACTCGGGTTGTTGACGAAACTGAAGGCCTGATTGAAATTTGGCTTCTCGGATGAGTTTGTTTTCGGCAGTGGTGATACTTTCTGAGATATTGGTTTCGCAGGGCACTTTTGAACCTCAGCAGCAGGGGTTCCGTCGGGGAAATTCACCTTGGCCTTCTTGCCTCGGATCCTACGGGCTTCAGCATCGTAAGCTCTTGCAGCTTCTTCAGCAGTGTTGAAGGTTCCAAGCCAGACCCGAACTCCTTTTCTTGGGTCTCGAATCTCAGCAGCCCACTTTCCCCAAGGGCGCTGGCGGATTCCTCTATATTGATTCTTTCTCTTCTTTTTCACAGATCCCTCTTCTGGGGCATTGAATTCCACTGATTTTGATGTAATAGATCCTTCTATAATCCAAACAAAATATAAGTCACTACCAGAAATAAAGCATGAAAATGTGATGGGAACAGAAGAAACCATAACTTCCTGATTGGATGTCTCCCACAAAAGGGGTTTCCACCAATCCCTTTTTTTTTTTTTCCCTGGGTCGACCTGTCGACTTGCTAAAAACCAATCAGCGAGTGGATTTTTTTAGCTCCCATTTCACACCAAGTGGTGACCCAACAGAGTTGGCAGAAGTGAATCCATGGAGGTTGGCTCAAAACAGCAATTAGCCATCAAAAGGCCACTTTTGAGGATGCGTTGAAACAGGCCCTGAATGAGCAAATATGCATGTCCATGTGTTGATAGACAGCTTTCCATCGATGTTTCATGCATTCCAATCACTGAAAAACTACAAACTGGTGTTGATAGACAGGTTTCCATGGATGTTTCATGCATTCCTATCACTGAAAAACTACAAACTACAACAAAGAAAATGGGAAAGAATGCATTTATGTGCACACAGTTCAATAAAAGAGAGACCGAGAAAAATTAAGGACTTCTCCCAGCATCCATAATGATGAAATAGCCCTAGAATCGCAGTCATATTTCATTCAAAACCCCAACTTGGAAGGAATATAACACAATATGAAGCCCAGATCTTCAATATGAATGGCAAGGAAATGAATTGCAATTTGGTTATTTCCATTTCATTAGACTCGTAATTGCAATTGAATTTGATATTGCATTCAAACACACCTTAAGGACTAGTAGAAATGCATTTTCTAACATCCAACCCTTTGTTTTCACCATTATTTCCATAGATGGACAACAATTGCAATTACAGCTGATGATCCAGATAGGCTTAAGGCAAGGAATTACAAGAGATGACAAGGTAAATTTGCAGAAATAGAGATGGGAAGAGATAAAAATCCATATCTTGCAAAAAACCAAACTGATGTTGCAATCATAATCCGATCCTTGTTTTCTTGTGATTCACTTGTTTTCTTCTACAGAGAAATGACAAGGGAAGATAAACAACAGCTTGCAATTTATTTCATAACAATTAAAGATAGCAAGGAAAATAGCCGCCTTTTCTTACAGCCAATGATCCTTTCGCCACCTCTGTCCATGAATTCCCAGGTGGGAATTGATCCAGACAGTTAACCAGGTGGGGCTCACTGTGGACAGAACAAGCCCCTAAATTCATCTCAACTGAAAGATCATAGCCATCCGATTTCCAGCCCTTCCCACGATGAATGTATACCTTGCCTTGTTTTTCTCAACCGCCAATACAGCTGGCTGATCGGAGGGTTACGGTTGTCCC